>HE671060.1:261925-298677 GCA_000313835.2 Heliconius melpomene melpomene
TTTTTTTATTTTTTTTTTTATTTAAAAGCAATTTTATTACATAACAAGTCTTCTAGAAGAATCTGTTTCGTGTTTTTCTCTTGTGTATAGTTCTTACAAATGGGTTAATAATTGCAGATCTAAAATATCTTATTATCTTTAGTTAATAATGGTACCTACCTACTTAATTACTATTTTTATACAGAAAGTTAATTAATATAATTCCCCAGAGTGGGCATCGAACCCACAACTGCCACGTTTACAGTCACGTTCTTGTTTTCCTATGCAAAAGCTATATATTTTTGCAATGACCTCTAATTAATTAATTCGTGTTAAAATTAAATTAAAGAGCATAAATATATTTAAAATATGTATATTAAAGCCGACATGTAGTAATAATGTCTGTCTGTAACTCGGTTGCTGGTACTATTTCCACTCGCAGGAATGATCGATATAGCGCAGCGTTTACTTCCACTCCACATTCAATGTCACTATAATTGGGACCCTGGGTGCTTTAACACCAGGTCCTCCTTATCTACCCTGCGGAAAAAAACGTAAATAAAATAAATCAGCTCCACGCTGTATCCCGCACACAGCAGGGTAGGCAGAGGGAACCTAATATTAAGACACTTATTACCTACTTTCTGCCAAATTCTGAAGGTGTTGCGTGTTGAGTGGCGGAACTGAACGCCGCGCTTTGCCTCGACACCGGAGCGAAGAAATGAAAATATAAATTTAAATAAATATTTTATTTCCTCGAGTGTCTCCACGACGACGGCCTGAAAAAAAAAGATTTTTTTTTAAAAATAAAAAATATTTCATACGGTAGATTATAGAATATTTGCTATCATTGTATATCACACCGTTGCCGTTGCAAATTACACCACATTTCTATTATTCAAACAATATTCTTGACATTGTTTCTTATGTATGTATGTATTATCGTATCATATTTGAACACTTAAACAAACACTTAACGTTTAATAAAAATAAATCGGCAAGGTCTTTATATCGGAAAATAAATAGGCATATGTACGTAGATACTCGTATGATTCATATAATTTAAATTTTATATTATGTACTAGTGGACCCGAACGCGGCTACGCCCGCGTGAACTATACGAATATTTATTAAATTATTTTCAGTTTTCAATAGAGAGATGCGTTAAGCAAGCTTATTTTGGGTGACGTTTCCTAACAACAAACTTTGCAAATCGTTGCTTAGCGACGGTTGTTATTAATATGGCGGAATAAATTGCATGTCAAATAAATAAGTATTTTAATATATTGGTATATATCGAAAATATTACAAATATGAGAAAAAAAAGTATCCTATATTCATCCCGAGACCCCCAAGTATCTCTATATGACTATTTTATCACAATTAAATTAGCGGTTTGGCCCTGATTGCGTAAAAGACAGACAGACAGACAGACAGACAGACAGACAGACAGACAGACAGACAGACAGACAGTTACTTTCGAATTTATAATATAGGTATGGATTGAAAAATTGGTTTTTAAATTAGATTAAAAATTTAATTGATATGTACTTGAAATAACTATAAGTATGTAGTATTGGAATAACTCCAAAATAAAATAGAGTAATAGTATTATTAACATATATTTTTTGTCAACAGGGACGAGCTCCATAATCGGTTTGGCCGATGTAACAGACAACAAACTGATCTGGAGGCAGCTGACGGCGGAGCTGATCGGAACATTCCTGCTCACCTCCATCGGTGTTGCTTCGTGTATTGCCATATCTGATGCAGCAGTACCACACGTCGCTAGTATCGCGTTATGCTTCGGTCTTCTTGTTGCTTCTATCGTGCAGGTATGTTGTTTACTTATAGAAAGAGACTAGAGACTCTAAAAGCTAATAAGAAATTTCTAAGAATATGTTTTCAAAGTTTCATGACAATCGGTTGAGTAGTTTTGGCGTGGAAGTGTAACAGACAAATTTACATTTATAATATTAGTATGATGATAAGTTTTGAAAAATATACTTAACATATTTACATTATTCATATCAATTTTACAAATTATAACAATTTTGATTTTTTATATGCTCTATAATCTTAATTTGTATTAGTTTAGGTATTATGCAATCTAGGTGGCTGTAGATAATAATGATATGTCATTATAGTGACACCTTCACAATTTAAATTAAGAATTAATTTAAAACCTCCCACAAAAACGGTAATAGAGTTGACAATAGATTCTTTTACTATATTATAACTGTCAGGATATACGTGTTGCGACAAATCCTGTTCATATGAATATTGCAACTGTTCATTTAATTTACTTGAAGCAATATTTTTTACTTTGTTCATAATGAAAAATTGCAGTTACTAGTTTTTTTTTTATTAAAAAATATATTATTAGTTTCGTTAAAAATTCCATATATTTACACAAAATAAGTAATTAAGCTCTCTGTCACCAAAGCTTACCGTGATCATAGATAACGTGAAATAAAATTATGTTAATTAATGAATTACAACAGAAGTGACATCCGGTCTACAGATAAATTATTATTAAACATATTTTTTAATTCTAAGTATAAAAATCAAATTTTAGGTTTTAGTGAGATATTTCACGAGTAGCTAGAAAGTGTTTCATTTATTGTTACCAAATTAAATATTAAATATTTTAATATCTTCCCTCTGGAAAGTGGGGAACGGAAGTGTCTTAATGAGACCGGAATATCTCAACACTTCTCACATTCCCTCTGCTTATCATGCTGTGCAGGATACAGCGTGAAGCTAACAAAAACCTTAACAACAAATAACTATAATGACAAGAATAATGTGGCCATATAAGTTTTACATATACCTACTATATCTTAATGACTTATAAATACCGCAACAACAGTTTCTTTGCTAACGTAATGTTACTAGTCTTATTTAAAAACATTTATTTATATTGAATTGACCGAATTCTCTGGGAAAATATTCAATTGGCTTCTAACTGTCTTTTATTATGTTCTTTATAAATAATTCATTTAACGCAAAGAAGTCGATGCGATGTGGTGGCCGTTTACACGCTTTACTTAGTAAATTCACGTCTAAATATGTTTGTATGGAGACAGAAAACTATAGTATGAAGTAAAATGCATGCACCTGGTTTTATACATACATTTAACGGTACTTTTGTATTAATATTTATAAAGTTAGTTATTAATCGATTAAAATATATTAATATGGTACTAGGCTGTATATTTTTTTAACTTCATTACTAATGAGTAATCAGTTAAATATAGATTATTATTTTTTTAATAAATATAAATATCTCGGCGTTAAGTTTCGCTACTCACGCTATGCCTCGAGAATTCGGTGGAAAGTGGAAAACGGATGTGTCCTATTGGGAACGGACTGACTCCTATTCTCAGGTTCTCAGGTAACACAAGGTTCTCAGGTTCCCTCTGCCTACCACGGATACATCGTGAAAATAATAAAATAATATTTTTTAATTAGCTATTACAAAGGAATCAGCGTATGTATTGTGTGTTGACTTGTGCGATCCAGCGTGAAGGGCCTTTCTAACTGACACGCTCACGATGGTATTGTTGTTCTGATATATTTATCATCTATTGTTATTTCTTGTTGTATTTACCTTGTTTTACACTTATTTACGCAAATATTACTGGTTATTAGTATTTAATAGTAATTTGCTTCATTTTCTTTTCCCATCTCAGTGTAATGATATATTTTTGTTCAAATTAAAAAGTAAGTAAATGTTTTTAAATGAAATAAGAATTGGATTAAGGAAAGGTGGTTATTTCAAAACTCTATTTTAGATTAAATCTACAATTTTGAATGAATGAGGTCAATTGTGATGCAGGAGCACAAGCGTGTGACTTTAAAAGCTACAGGTTGTTTGTTCGATTCCAACTCGTGGAAATCAAATATTTAATATTTTCATTGCTATGTCAAGGCAAGCCGCGGCGTTAAGTGCCGCCACTCAACAAGTAAAACCAAACAAAAACAAATATATTATAAGCCACAAAACGAATCCATCAATATCATAGAATAAGACATTTTAATCGACGTCCGGCCTTTCCCACGCGGTCGCGGACCTGTAATCACTCGTGTGTTAAATGTATTACACATGTTCCGTTCAATATCGTTATAAGGCCAATATGCAAAATAGATGAATTAGTAAGCCTTGACATACGATTAAAAAATATAAATCGGCTTCACGCTCTATCCCGCACACAGCAGGATAGGCAAAGGGAACCTAGTGTTAAGTTAAGACACTCCGTTTCCCGTTTTCCGAAGAATTCTGGACGCATTGCCTGTTGAGGGACAATGCCTCGCTTTGCCCCGACACCAGAGCAAAGAAATGAAAATATAAATTTAAATAAATATTTCATTTCGTCGAGTGGGGATCGAACCCACACCCAGTGCCCCTACGCCACAAGTGGCCTCAAGGCCTTGACATACGATCATAGTACTATACCACATTTCACTAATGGAGGTAGATATAATCGACAGACATGGTAACAGTTTATTGACATTGTAATTATATATGTCAGAATATTGCCATTCAAATATAAATTGTTTTTGTTCGTGCCAACATTTTGAAATGTGTGTATGTTATTTTGAATTATGTGTGCTTCTTTTAGTTATTTTTCGAAACATAATAAAAAAAATGTTATATATTTATTTATACGAACTTTGTAGAACATCTCTTGTTCTCTTACTCTCGACTAAATAGATTAAAAAACTAAATGATAGTTAGCAATATTAAATACACTATGTATTTACGAGTATGTATCAAATAATATACGCGTCAAATACTTTCTTCGGGTTCTTCGGTTCCGTCAAAACGGAAATGTCTTTTGTTTCACGCACTCAGCGGGGTAGGCAGTGAGAACGTAGTGTTTAGACACTCCGTTGCCCATTGGAAATGTTATGATATTTATGTTCTCTTTATCATTGACCCTGAATTAGAATAGGTACAAGTAATAGTACTCGTAAATACACGGATGGACAACAATGTAATAGCATATGCAAATTATTATTAATATTATTTAGTTTGATATTCGATTTTGCAATAAAAGGCGTCACCATGTTCCACTTCAATGTTTTGTTGTTAGTATTTTATATTTTAAAAGTCAAGGGAAGTAAATATTTTAAAGTAACAATTGAATACACTTTGAGTGATTAGTTTTATTATGAAATTCAAGATTAAGTTTAAAATATGTTCTTTAAAATTAAAATTATGTTAATTTTGTAAAAATAACAATATTAAAGATTATATATACCTACTTAGAAGCTAGAACTTAACGTACGTACTCGTAATATATTTTTGGATTCGCTTACTTAATTTATCTTGAAAATTTCGTTAACACAAATAACTTGTAGGAATTGAACCTACTACCTAAATAATACGGACACGATTAGTTTCGAATTGAACAACTAGAGACTATAATTAATTAATTAAATATTAAAAACTAATATCAATTAAATAATAAAAAATATAATCGAGGACAAAGTAATAAATGTTAAGGCGTGCATAAGCATAATTCTTACCTGTGAAAATTATACTGCACTCGTCACTTGGTTAGAGCATACGATGGACATAAATCATATTGAAGATCAGCCTGCAGGGTTTTGACGTCTAATATCTTAAGCAGAATAGGCTTAACATCATCTTATTCTAAGAAATGTTTGGAACAGTTAAATAATTTATATTTTAGTTTAAATTTTCCTGTTAAATTTGGTCGGTATGTTTTAATTGCTTGTTGAAATATATTACAGTTTATATTTTTTACGTTTACCTCATAATTAATTATTTAATTCTCCATTAGAAATAGCGAACTATTTCGATAAATTAAGTTCTGGATGTACAGGTCATTGCCAATTTAAAAAAAAAATTTAGGCTTTTACTCTACTTCTACATAAAATCTGCTCTTTTATTATCCATTTTAAAATTAATTTAGTTACTTTTAGCACTTTTACATATCAACATCTATATATTAAAAACATATTATATTTTTTGGCTATTTTCGTGACCTGCGAGGTACTCAAATCTAATTGACCTCGCCGAGCGTACTTTCCTAACCTGAGTACTTATCTGGGCCAAGAGCTTTTATAATGAAGGGTCTGGTGACGATTTATAAACCATTGATAGATTTATAAATATTTTTCAATATATCAACATTCGTTTCAATATAAACAATCTTCGTATGGTCGTAAGGTCGACTTACATAACTGATAAATTATTATTAATAAAATCCATTTAGCCGATTTATAGAGGTATTGTGTATTGAGCGGCGGAACTTAACGCCGCGCTTTGGCTCGACATCAGAACGAAGATATATTAAATATTTCATTTCGTCCACTGGAAATCGAACTCACAACCTGCCACGTTTAATAAGGCTTATGATATAGTTAAATAAATGTTTATAATAGGCTTATAAATTATTATATATGTAAATTTTGCAATTATAACATTGCCTAATATTAACTATTGCAGTTCAACGAGGTGGTTGCTAGTTTAAATTTCCATAAAATCCTCTTAGTATTTGATATTTTTACAAGTAAAAAACTTATACAAATTACAACGTTTGAGGTGTAGGTTCAATCATTTTCAAAATTACTGACACGTTAAAACTAACAGAAATTAATATAAATATCATTAATTACTTATTGATAACGTATGAAAAAAAGAATTTAAAATATATTTTCTTTATTATTAATTTCACGTCGATCAAAAGTCAACGTTTAAATCTATTAAGCGAAAATAAAACAACAGTTAAACAATTTACAAATTAAAGCCCGCCCGTGATTCATTAGACCCATAGCCTAGAAACTAGAAACGGCTCTAGCAATTTAAGCATAGTTTTGCAAAATCAAAACGATTTTCTATTAAATAATAAAAAATAATATATTTTAATTATAACGATTTTGTATATAATATACACTCTGTCCATTTCAATATTTTCAATATTTTTTTAAAGTATTTTGGCAATTTTTTGTAAATACGTTATTTATTTTTATATTTTATTTTCTATAATTTAATAAATAATATTTACAAAGACATTTTAAATGAGAATTTAATCTAATTCCTACTTTCATCAAATCTAATTAAGCTATACAAACGGCGTTTGATAAGAGATAACAAAAAGATCCCAACGATAAATAATAAAGTCTAGTGTACACCGAGAGATGCCGATAATAGTGAGATATTGATTGTCACATTGTATTTGTTTGATAATTAATAACACTGATTGCTTCATTATAACGATTCTAGGCTTTGATTGACGGATTGACGGATGTGATTGACGGATTGACAAGCCTCGAATGGTATAAAGTTTTTAATTAGATCGGATAAGCGTGCTATATTTGATTCTGTGATTACACGACATTACTTTCAAATACTGTGTTGAATATATGTTTAATATTTTAATTAGATTTTTATACGGTATAATAGTTTTTAGATTTATTCGAATTTCGTTGACTATTTCAACGTTATACACACTCTCTTGGATCTACATATAAAAGTCGTAAATATATGACAAATTTGTATGTAAAGTGTTAAGTAACGTTAACAACTTTAGGACAGTCGAGGTACAGGCGTGTGACAGAACGTGACAGGTTGTGGGTTTGATTCCCACTCGACAAGGTGAATTATTTAATATTATTAATACTAGGTCACCAGGTTCCCTCAGCCTACTCTGCTACATGTGAGATATGGCGTAAAGCGGAAGAAAAATAAATAAATAACGCATATCATGAAACCTTCGTGATGATTTTCAATTTGCTTCAGTTTCCGAGACGAATCGTATTGCTTCAGCGCCATTACATAATCTGTCAATCAGACATTAACATCTCAATGATGCCTACGAACGCCGCCAATGTCACATGTATTGTGTTACATAGTAATTGTATTAGGAATAGCTTTTATTTATGAAAACTGTAAAATCAATATTTTATTTATATTTTTGTATGTTATGTTAGATTAGGGATAATTTAATAAAATGAACGTTAACAGTTATGGTTACGAATAAAAATTGATAAAGATTGAGTTTTTTTTTCCTCAATATATTTAGATACATTGAACACATAGCCAGGTAGGCAGATGGTACCTGGGAACCTAAGTGTTAAAATACTCCGCTCCCATTAAGATACTTCCGTTCTCCACTTTCCGTCAAACCCTAAATATGTTATGTATGTATATATAACATGTGTTTTCTTATATTTTTTATTTTATATATAACGAAATATGTTTCGCAAAATGTGCAAAATTAAAAGTCAATTAATATATTTAATTTTGCAATCGGATGCTTATTTATATTTATCTGCTCATGTGTGACCTCAAGTATTTACGTTGTATAAGTTGTTTAGATCAATTAATTCATTTATAGTAAATTCAATAACATGCTAGGATTTCATAACTTCATAAACTCATATATTCCACTTTCTAATTTATTTTCTTATCTCAGATTTTAAACGGAAGTGTATTTTTTCTCGTATAACATTTAATTACATTTTTACTCAAGCATATTGACATTCACGTACATATGTAATGTTGAATAGCTAAATTTTAATAACCTTCTGCTAAATAATTATAAAATATATTTTTTGTATTTGTATACATTATTTCTTTGCCTCGTTTGTTTTTTAAATTCAAAAGCAACCGCTTTTTTATTGCTTACAGTTATAATATAATAAAAAAGAGTTCTTTGCCCTCTTATCTATAAAAGTATAATAGATAAAAAAACTGCTTAAATTAGATAAGTGTCAAGTTATAATGTTCAAATAGAGCTTAATATTTTTTACGCCTACGCCGCGCCGTGACAAGAACTTGCCAAGTAACTGTACTCGTATCTCAAATAAATGTGAGAAAAAAAGCAGAGGTCATGTACTTGTGATAGACAAAAACTATATGTATAATATTCAATCAAGTGATATACAATTAAACCCTTATTGATTCTCATCCAGGATATTTCTTATTAAATACTCTGCTCATTATTTTGTATTGTGTAGAAGTAATATGGAAAAAAAACTATTGTAATGAAGCTTCTATTAAAAATATTGAACTGCGAAATTGTTGCCTGTTAACAAATATAAAAAAGATATATGATTAAAAAAAACTATATTATCGAATGATTAAACAATAATCGATTATTATCTTGTTAAGCTAAGTTGGCATTTATCCGATTAACCTCAATAGTTTTAGGTGCATCTCTAGTTTAAAAAAATATAAAGTTGTTTCGTTACATTTGCAAAGGGGGCGAATATCCCCAAAAGGGCTGCTCACTAAATTGATAAAAAAATTATAAAAAATACAGAATAAAATTAAAAATACATATATAGCATAAAAATATGTAAATATATGTAATTACATATTTTTAATAAATTATTAAAACCATCAACTACAAGTGTACAGCATTTTAATAACTATACTAGGTGCTTTCATCATAAATCTGCCATGTAACAACCGAGATAAGAATATTTAACATAAATATGACTGCAGTATGTGCTGAAATGCCCTTTTGCACAGAATTTTGATACCCGGCCATGACATTTTTCCTACCTACCTACCTTTCGCAAGATTCCTTCGAAAACTTGTAACTCTTATAAAATCTGTTATTATTAAAAAACCCTATAACGCTCCGATTTCGTCACTTTTAAATTTTAATGATTGCTCACTTGCAAATCAGGCCCTGTGTTATTTACCGACATACGTATATATATATGTATATACTTATAAGGTACCTTTTTCATAAGTATCTTTAGATCAATATATCAAAGTTTTCGACATCGCTTTACCTACCAATCAACAAATATGATTTTCTATATTGATATATTTTTTTGGCGAATATTCATTTTTTTAATATTTTAATGATAAATATATAAATATTTTTATTTTTGTGTTAACAACTTAATGATATGAGGCGTATAGTATATGAGATATTAAAGCTTTTGGATATTGCCCAAGTAGGTCCCTGCCCAATTAATTAAAGTAAGTTAATCGATATAATTGGATTTAACGATAAATTACTTTCATTAATATAACAGTGGACCATAAATACAGAATTTACACTCCTGCACTTGCTGTAGATAATGTCTTAATTTGTCATTCCAAGAGTCTTAAAATACACGCACGAGCTTATTTTCGTTCTATTGGATTGGCTTGTAGGTCGATTGGAAGTTATTAAATCTAAAGGGAGAAAAGTTTCCAAGAATATAATAAAAAAAGATTATATATATATATTTTTTAATTTAACTTACGATGTACCTAATATATTTAATAATATTAATTATATTGTTTTTTTATTATCAGCCAATCATAATACTGTTGATTATAGAGAACATCAAAAGTAAGCGGGTTACCCAGATTCAAACACCTATCTATTTCACTCTTGTCGACTTGTTTGTTGTTGTTTTACTTTTTTAATTTGACATGTAATTAATGTAGGTAGTTTATTTTCGTAGGCATATAATATTTATTTTTATTTTTTTTTAAATTAAATTAAACTTTGAAAGATCTCGTAAGAGTTCATAAAAAAAAATTAACGACTTTTAAATAATTGTAAAAATTAAGCTTACTAATTATATTACACACAAACTTAAAAATAAAACCAAATATCCTTTGAAAATTCTTGTCGCTCATATAACATAAGATTAATACATTAACCTAGTGATATTTACAATATATATCGATAAATAGGTATTTTGATTATATAACTACGATACTTAAGTTTACTCATAAAAAAACACTTATTTTTTTATGATTGCATGTAAAATGTATCTGACTTAATTAAAGTGTCATACGAGTAGATGACGCCGTCGTAGCGCAGGCGCACAAGGGTGTGACTGTAACGCGACGGTCACGGGTTCGATCCCCACTCGTGGGAATGAATGATTATTTATTAATACTTTCATTTATCCTCTCCGGTACAAAAGCCCGGCGTTGAGTTTCGCAACTCAACACGCAATGCCTCGAAAGAAAGTTAGGAACCGAGTGTCTTAGCACAAGGTTCCCTTTGCCTACTCTACTGTGTCCGGGATACAGCGTGAAGCGTGAAGCTGATAAATAAAAAATAAAAAAAGTGTAGGTACCTAGAGGTGAACATTGTCTCGATACCAGTTTTTATAGTTAAACTAGAAGTGCTATTTAAATACATAAGTAGTTTAATTAATTATTTTTTTTACATTTTGAAGATAATTTACGTGATTTATAGGTGTATTCGTCTCTTAATATATTATTAATTAACCAAATAGCATGGCAAGGGTATATGTAACGTATCAACTAAAATTATGCATTTTTTATTACCTACTAGGTATAGAATTGGTCTCTTTTCGTTATTAATAAAAAAAATATAAAAATTGCTTTATATAGACTGGCTCTGAATCATCCATCTTAGTTTTTATATACTCAATTTACTCGTAGTTATCCATATTTAAGCGCAGCACTTACATTGTACAGACGTAGGATTTTATTTAAAGAATTTAACTGCTTTCTTAATACTTTCCATTACGACTATTACGAGGTTTCCTTCATGATTTTTTTTTCATTATATAAAAAATCTCCATCTGTCTTCTCTGGAAATTATATTTATTTATCATATGAACGTTTAATATCAAAACAAACAAATCTACTTATATATATTACATTAAAATATGACCTCACTTCTAAACAGAAGCAATCCTTGAAAATTATACCCTCAAGCTAAATATGCCACAACCTTTATATAACAGCAAGATGTTTATGCCGAAAAGTGCTATCAATCAACGTTATACGCTCTGCTGGCTCTCTATAGCTAATTACTGACATCTTTTATGTATGTGTCGGTCTGTTTGTGACTTTCAATTTGCCTCATCTAGATAAGCAATAGAGTGGACGTTTCCTTTATAGGGCAAAATTTGAGAGAATTGTTGTTTAGAACTAGTATTTTAAAATTAGTAAACAATTCAAACTCTAAGGATAATAAGTATTTTGAAATTGAATTTTTTTTATTTTTATACATTTTTTTTATTATTACAACGTAAACTACAAATAAATCTATGTCATTAAAAGTGAATCTAATGATAATGAAATTTAAGAGTTGTATAAATATTTTTATAGGTCTTTAATACCTATAAAAAAAATATTCGTGTAGATTCTTTTTTTTAATCATTCGTTCATTTGCCTATTATTATTTATTTATTCAAGATTCTAATATAAATACAATCGATAATAATATTATCTATATATATAAAAGGACTTGTCCTCACTGACTGAGGTAAGACGCGCGCACAGCCGTAACCGCTGATGATAGAAACGTGAAATTTGGTCAGATGTTTACTTTCGTAATCTGGACATCCACTAAGAAGGGATTTTGAAAAATTTTAACCCTAAAGGGGAGAAATAGGGGTTGAAAGTTTGTATGGAAAAAAATTTAAATCAGCACCGATTTTTATAAAATTTGAAATTTAGATTTTTAAAAGCATTTAATTGAATACGTGTTTCATCGTTTTCTAAAATTCACCCCCTAAGGGTGCAAATAAGGGGTTGAAAGTTTGTATGCGAAAATTCTTAAATCGCCACCGATTTTTATAAAATTTGTAATTTAGACTCTTAAAAATATTTCATTGAACACATATTTCATGGGTTATTAGAATTCACCCTTAAATACGCAAGCGAAGCTGCGCGCGTCCGCTAGTCTATATATATAAAAGGACTTGTCCTCACTGACTGAGGTAAGACGCGCGCACAGCCGTAACCGCTGATGGTAGAAACGTGGAATTTAGACTAATGTTTACTTTCGTTATCTGGACGTCCACTAAGAAGGGATTTTGAAAAATTTTAACTCTAAAGGGGTGAAATAGGGGTTGAAAGTTTGTATGGAAAAAAATTTAAAACGCCACCGATTCTTATAAAATTTTAAATTTAGATTTTTAAAAGTATTTAATTGAACACGTGTTTCATCGTTTTCTAGAATTCTCCCCCTAAGGGTGCAAATAAGGGGTTGAAAGATTGTATGGAAAAATTCTTAAATCGCCACCGATTTTTATAAAATTTTAAATTTAGACTCTTAAAAGTATTTAATTGAGCACATGTTTCATGGTTTATTAGAATTCACCCCTAAATACGTAAGCGAAGCTGCGCGCGTCCGCTAGTGATATATATTTTTGTTAAATATTTATTCTATCCATTATGAACTTTGTGCGTCTTCATATTATAATTGCAATTCTTATATTATCAAGTTAATACCAAAGAAATATATGAAATGTATACCTAATTACTAGTCTACAAAACAGGTTGCTACCAAAACAAAAAAAAATACATGGTATCTAAAAATAGTAATTGTCATTTTCACGGAATAAAAAGCTTAATTTAAGAACTATTTGGGTTGGCGGTCAATTCTCTCCATTTCAAACGTCCATTCAATCCAATTTATACTAAATTAACAATCGTTGTCTATTGTTGACCTTGTCGTATCTTTATTTCAATAAAAATAAACATTTCTTATTAGATATTTAACTTACCCTCGAGGCCCGTTCTGTAATAGTTTAGCTTAACTACTGAAAATAAATATCAATCTTCGCTTTACTTTTTTTTCTTAGTAAAATAATGGTGACTTAGTTAAATCCCACTCACAGCAAGGTAGGCAAAGGTAATTTTAAGACACTCCGTTTCTCATTTTCCGCCGAATTCTAGAGGCATAAAAAATGAAAAGAAAATAAAAATATTAAATATTCCATTTCCTCAATCGGAAATCGAACCTACAACCTGTCGCATTCACACTCACACTCCAAAGGTGTGCCTTTGCGCTACGACTGGCCTCAATCCACAATATTATTTACAAGAAAAATCTTCAAACGTGTTAAGTTTATTATATTTATAAAAACAATAGCCTCAGGCTTTATAAGAAGGTTCTATGCATTAATTATTCTATTTAAAAAGTATATTAACTAGAAGTTGAGAACTAGTGACGTAACGCCTACCGACTACACTTGACCTACATTTTACCGGTTCATTCGCATCTGAACGGAAACTCTTCCTATTAAAAATTAAAAACATCAATCGATTATACTTTTTATACTATCCGTAGAAAAAGCTCACTTTTAACTTTTATTAGAGTGAAAGTATTAATTGTAGTGCTGTGCTTTCTTTGTCTAAACTGCCACTCTCAAAACTGCTAGTCTGTAAAATTTTCTTTTATTTTTATCTTATAGAAAGTGACACTAAATTCACTTTCGATTCAATCGATTATAAAATAATAGTAGATGTAAAGTGCTGAATAGTCAACAATCGAAGTCATAATATAAAAAAAAGTATTTATAAAAAGTTGTTAGTTTGGCGCTGTATTTTCGTCACTCGTTTTTGTCATTAAAAGAAAAAACCGGTCCAGTGCGAATTGGACTCGCCCACCTAGGGTTCTGTACCAATTTCAGGATTGTAGTTTAACGAGGAAACATGACGCCTCCTCCAGATTTCGAGATAAATTATCTTGACAGATGGAAAACAAAGTGATTTTAATAAGGGTTCCGTTTTTTTCCATTTGCGGTACGGAACCCTAAAAAAGAATTCTCACATCTAAAGCATTAACGAGGTAGTAAAATTCCAATACAAAGAATCTAGTGTACATTTCACATTCACGGTTTGATAAATTCGTAAATATTATTAATTGGTAATAGCTCGCGTTGGCCATTGTTCTGTGATTCAAACACGGTTCTCAGTTTTTATTGTATCTCGTCTGTCATTCGCCTGTCATTTGTCTGTCTGGAATGCGAAGGTCGATGTATACACCTCCTAAATTGTAATTCATGTTGTTATTATGAGCCAATGACATTATTTGGTATTGATATGATGATATATGGGTACGTACACATCAGGGTAGGTAGAGGTAACCTAGCGTTAAGACAATAGGTTTCCCATTTTCTGCCAAATCTGGAGGCATTGCGTGTTGAGTGGTGGAACTCAAAGCCAACCAAAGAAATGAAAATATTAAATATTCCTCGAGTGGGAATCGAACCTACAACCAGTCACGTTTACAGGCACACTTTGTGCCTCTGCGCTACGACTGGGTATGATGGATGATATATGATTTTAAATGATAAATGAGTGTAAGTACTCAGAATTTTAAATGATTTCTGTGCCTTAGCCATTTAGATTTAGTCGTCTGGTGTATATTATAGTAAGTGGTTGCGAGTGGCTGACACACGAAGATGGATCACTCTTGTGCTCGATCACGTTAATCGAATAATATTAAGAAACATACTTTAAACTTCAAATAATTACTTTATATTACTATTTATAATTAAAATCGATAACTGTAAATAAATACTGACTGTTCTCTGGTTGTACAAGAGTTTTATAATTAAAATGAAAAATAAAAATATCATAAAAAATATTTCAAATGATATTCGCTGTAACGGAAAAAACAAATATCGATTAAATCGATAACATCTACAAATCGTATTGCGATCGAGTAATTTAGTGTGTCAATGTGATACTTAGTACAGTAATACCGGTTTACGTACAACACTCATTCGTACCCAACCTGCACCGCTTATACCGTTAGAGCACCTCTCAACTCTGATATAAATAAAATAAAAGGTTTAAAATGGACGAAAGAATTTGAGGACATAATTATAATAAAAATTAGGAGGAAAAATAATTTAAGAACAAATGAACATATATCGACTGTTTACGTTTTACCTCTATCTTTGAGGTATAGGTCTGTGAGCGAGTTTTTTAAAGGCAAAGAGAGCTTAGTGTTGAGACTCTCCGTTCAATAGTTTCCGCGGAATTATGGAGGCGTTGCTAAGTGGCGAAACTCAACGCCGCGCTTTGCCTCGACATTCGACAATGAATAAAAATCGATTTATGATATTCATCATGAGAGTAGTTTTCATACATTATAATTATACCATACACAATATTGCACAATGCTTTAGCTTCGAAGGCGTCAAGCCGGCTGAGAGTTCCTATTCATATTTAAATGCTGCAATCAATCGATTTATTACTATTTATTTTATATTTTCAACAAGTAAGTTGAGTTTTTATATAAAGTTTTCACAAGAAATTCATATCGTAGTAACTAGTTAGCGTAAATTGATTGAAATTATCAAAAAATGAGGTCGCAGTGGCGCAGGGGCACAAGCGTGTAAATGTAGGGCGACGATTGTTGGTTCGATCCCCACTCGGAGGAATTAATTATTATTTATTTATATTTACTAAGGACAAACTACATTTCTCTTATTTTAACGTTATTGATAAATAAGCTAAATTGGGCGCATCATTCTCTTCGCATCTATTTTAATGAAAGAACAGACAAATCGGCAAAATAAATAAAAATAAAAATTAAAACTTAAAACGTTTAAAAATTACGTTTAAAAATACGTTTTAAAATTGACACTGGAATGGGATTTGAACCTATAATTCGACAGTCATTGATTCAACCTGAACACGATTTTTTAGGTTTAACAAAAACTTTTTTAATCTTAGTCTCTTTAATAGTGTTTAGTATTTATATAACTAATCTCTGACATCAAAAGGATTTCTCGAAACGAAATTAGACTAGCATAAAATATAACGCTTGAATAAATCAGTATTATTGATACTTAGAGTTCATTAAAGAGAAAGTTTACAGGTTATAAGATCTTCATAAATGTTATGAGATATTTTTATAAGTACATTGACATCGTACATGAATGCTTCTAGAAATGATAAGCTTACTGCGTCAATGACTTTTATGGTCATCTTTAGTTAAAGATTATCTCTAAATCCAAAATACGAGATATTTAATGTCCACTTATCTTAACTATGCGTTTTATTGCTATTACGAGAAGAAAAATTCTAGAAAGCTTATAAAATTTTAAGAGTTTAGTGTGTAACGATGATGTAGTGTTTTTTAATTTTATAGAAGGAAAACGAGTCCTAACCTAAGATATCTAAAGAGACGAAAAATAGAGAACGGAGTGTTGTATTTTTATTTAAATTTAACGAAGGTTTCCCTTTATTGTTGCGTACATTTTTTTATTAAATTGCGATTATTATGTTACGTTAAAAGAATACATATTACATATACGACGACACCAACTAAAATTCAATATATTAAAATATCATATTACAAAATAAAAAAATAGCTAATATCACGAGTTCACTGACTTTGTTCTTTTGTATCTGTATTCTTCCGTTTATAATTAACCAACTATAACATACAGTGTGTGAGGCAAATCATATCACTCAACATATCAATATTTGTATACGAAGAAACATAATTCAATAATTAATTTTACATACATATCTTTTTATCTTCACAAAATTCGAAGAAAATAAAAGTTTTATTACATTTTCGTAGCATTTTTTAGCTGACCAAATTATTTATGTAGCATTTCCTCTATATTGAAACTAGATTCGGTCAATTTACCTGCTTCTCACGGCTTCTTAAATAAATTTCCCCCCTTTCTAATTTTATTTCAAATTTTAAAAGTTTTAAATTTTTTCTCTCTAATCTATAATATTAACAAACTAAACATATTTATTAATATAAATAAATAAACGTCTCCGAGGTGTTAACCTAATATACATACAATGTAAAATCGATTAAATTGAACTATTATTTAATTTATATCGATACTAAAGATTCCACGTTGACAGCTAAGAGCTTATGTCAAAGGGCACAAACTTTACAAGCCGTAATTGCATATAATTTATGGCATAGATTACTAATGCAGACTGTTTAAGTAAGAAACATGGCCGTTTAAAATCGATTATTCATCTTTATAAGAAGATAAACGTGATACATTCGATTGGTATTTTATAAATGCAGGTTTATTTTAGTAAAAAAAAAAAGGAAAAGATTTTATTAGCTTCACACTGTATTTATATTCTTCAAAATAAGAAATAAATAATAAAAATAATAAACTTTATTTCAAATTTTTGGTCCATATAATTTTTAGTTAGTACAATTTTTTTTAACTATTTTATTATGATTTAACCTGTATGGGTATTGTTTCAGTGCCTCCAGAGGAGGCTTTCCACTTTACATGCCAAATAAAATGTTTATAGCTTTAATTTAATCAATCTATAAATTATGAAATTGTTCCGGTTATTACTTTTCCTTATCGAATACACGTAAAGTATATATGCACATGTGTGTAGTAAAGTAAGTAATGCTAGTAAAATAGCTTTTATATAATTAAACACTTTCCAACTAGATATTTCTTTAGATTTTATGCATAAATTAATGCGATATTGCTAAAGAATATATATGCTTGTAATTAATTTATCTCAGTTCGGTTATCTATACCGATGTTATACACTTAAAATATCGTAATTTTAATCATTTGGGATTTTATTTAATATTGTTCGCAAAAATTAATAATTATTTAATATAGAAAAATGTTTAGTACGCGCGCACGGCAAACTTTAGGTACTTTTTCTAATATTAAGAATTTCCTTTAGTTACTTTTACTTCTTTTGTTTGTTCATTTCGGTTACTCAGATATTTTTTCTAATAATAAATCTCCACTTATTATTATTTTTTAACTTATTTTAATTATTTAGGCTTAGATATATTTTCACGGGCGTAGCCGCGTCCGGGCCCACTAGTATATATATAATATTTTAAGCTTATGGCGTTTTGGCATAGGTTTGGCAATAAGATAGTACCTACATAGCCAATAATTGTGTTTAGCAACACTTAGGTTTATGACCCGCAGGCCGCAGCTCTGGTACATATGTAAACTGACAGCATAATTTGGATTTGTTCTACCTCTAGGTTTCCTTATATAGATATTAAGCTAATCTGGATAAATCAAATGGTTATGCAATAATGTCTAATACAATTTTATGTCTCTAAGATAAGCACATAATGGCTGTCATAATTAGTGTACGATAAATAAAAAATTATTGTTATAATGCGTTCATATATTAAGATATTCATAAAAATTTATGATGTTATATCGTAGCGGAAAAATTCTAAGAAAAATTCGCAATAATAATGTATAATTGATTCTATCACCGAAAACAATAATTGAATAAAATGATAAAAGTTATATTTTCAGTTACGATTATTAATTTATCATCTTTTTTTATAAACTTCACGCTGTATCCCGCTCATTGAAGGGTAGATAGAGGAACCCTTTCATTTACCACATCTCAGTGCGATGAAGTGAAAGTTTATAAATATATTTCATTACCTCCTGAAGGAATCGAACCCACGACCTGTCTCGCTTACAGTCACACTCGTAAGCCACTACGCCAAGACTGGCATCATCAAATCAAATGACTATTTTTTTCTATATATAAAAATAATAAATTAAAGTCCCAGCAAACCCAATCACTTAATTACTGTAAATCAATAAACATAAGAATCAAATGGTTGTTAGATTACAGGAATCTGATAAATATATCCGGTGCAGTTGGACGTTGTGCCGAATCGTGTGTGTAATATGTGTTACCTTATAAATCTGTACCAAGTTACGAGTGGATGGCGATTTAAAAATATATATATATTTTTTGGTGTGTTAATGATTATTAAGTATATATGTTTGGGTATGTTAATGATTGAAATTAATTAAGTATTTAGAATCTCTTTTTTTTCTCTACAATTGTTCTCATTGAATTGAATTCATATATAAAATTGAAAGGAATAGACTTCAAACTTATCTTTCAGTTGAGCAAGAAACATTTTTTTGATAATTAATAAAGCTACACATTTTTGAAGTATATTATGTCTATTACACGATAATAAATATATCAGCTTCACGCTGCACCCCGCATATACCAGAGAAGGCATACGCATAGTGCTAGTGTTAGTAGTGCTGAGGCACTCCGTTCCCCATCATTCGCCGAATTTTTGAGGCATTACGTATTGAATTGCGAACTCAATACAGCGCCTTTTGCCTTGATACCAAAGCGAAGAAAAGGAAATTTAAACAAACAATTAATTCTCCATAGTGGATATCGAACCCACCACCGCGGTAAAACCACACACATTATTTCAAAATCACCATATATTCGTGTATCTTAGACCACAGTCACCTCAGGGATTGTAGGCGCCCTTGATCGTACGGTGACCGCGGCGCGGCCCGCGGGCGGGGCACCAGCACGCATGGCACCACATGGGAGCCTTACGATATCGACACAACCTATTACATTTGATTATTATGATTTAACGCTTGCACGATTATATGAATTTTAATATAGCTTATAAATGTTATCTATAATATTAGATAAATAATAGATAGATACTTGCTGGTCGTGAGATATTAAATATGTTTCAAATTCTATAGGTTTTTTAAATAAATTTATGATAAATAGTTTTAATGAATGGATTTAATATTTTCATTTCCTCGTTCTAGCAAATTCAGCGGAAAATGAAGAACGGAGAGATTTAACACTTGGTTCCCTCTGCTTATCCTGCTGTGTGCGGGATACAGCGTGGAGCTAAAAAATCCATAAGTTTAAGTTAAAGTCGAGGAGAGCTAGTCCTACTGACTAACCTTAAGCTAATTATAATAATGATCTAATTACTTAGCCGTATGTATAAGCTTAATAAAAAAAGGAAATTTAATTAACCGAAGGTTTTTTTCTTATATTCAATTGCCATATAAATTAATTTTATGGTTAATTAATTTTAAAAAAAATTATATAATGTTAATTCCAGTGTCACGGCCGCTCTAACGCTCACCTCCACGGTGTCATTGATCTTTAATATATTCAAGTAAAGTAATTACGTTATTGCTTTCAATGTAAATTGTATACAGTTATATGGAATGATTCGAATTATGTATTGATTTAATTATTGTTTTTTTTAATGTAGGTTAGTAGGGTAGGCAGAAGGAACCTAGTGCTAAGATACTCCGTTCCTCACTTTTTGCGAATTTTTGAGACATTGCGTTTGCGTGTTGACTGACGGTGTTCAACGCCGCGCGTCTTTTTGCCTTGTCTACCAGAGCGAAGAAATGAAAAATATTAAATATTTGATCAAATCCAAAATATTAAGTTACCTTTACAATATTTCTTATTTAATACATTTTTTAATTACATCTGTATTACATCTTTGGCATGTCAATGCTAGAACGATATTTCGCGAATTAATTTATGTTTTTTAATAATTTCCGATACTCATATTGAGAAGTGTAACGATCACTTAATGCCAAATATGATGATTAAGTGTTATTAATAAAAACTATAAATGCAATATATATTATATTTTTAATAAATTATATTCTTGTAAAACTATTTTTTCTTTCCAATATAAATAAATAATAAATATATTTGTAACGTAGTGATGTTGTTTCATCATTAAAATATATTATAATCCACCTGTTCCAATGATAATATTTAAATATACAAGCTTTTCATGGCCTGATAGGTGCGCCAAAATAAATTTCCAAATTTAACACGCTGTAGAAGCGGAAAATGGAAAATTCTCTCGACAAATTCTACAAAACATGACAATTACTTAAATATTGTTTTTTCATAGATTTTAACGAAATGTAAACAACCATGTGGAAAATTTAACTTTGAAACTCTACGAATGACTGTGTTTGTGTTTTTATACATAACTTCACGATGTAATGCATATAGAAGGATAGTCAGAGGGAACCTGATATTAAGACCCTACGTTCCTCATATTCCGCCGAAATTGAAAGAAAATTGAAAGTAATGACTAAATTAATAAATAATACTTAATTCCCCCAAGTGGAATCGAACCCAGAACCAATATTTACAGTCAAAATACAATGAACAACTTCATTTAATATGTCTTGTTAGCATTCTATTGTGCCATAACCTATGATTCGCTTACAATAATGGGTCAAAGGTATTTACACCGCAACTTACTCTTACATAAATCGGTACATAATCACGAACGAGATAACTGACAGTTTAATGAATTTGTATGCCACGAGAACAAAAATTAACGTTTGGATTATAGTTAAGACTAGATTAATATTATTATATTCACAGATACATTTTATATATTTATATAATAAAATCACCTATTTACAATTAATTATTTTTAATTAATTATTTACCATTAACTACACGATTAATTTATTACGATTATATTTTATTTTGAAATGTATTGCATTTACATTTTCATAGAAACCAGCCAACTCTACCTCTTAATAAATAGGTCGACAATTATATTAATACTGAAGTAGCTGAGAGGTTTTTGATTGTACAGTATTGTTGTGATTTCGATTTTCACTTGTAGGAACACTTTTGTAATTGGGCGATAATTGCCGTAAAATAGAGAATACTATTCCCTTTAAATGATGCACTATACGTATCCTAGGAAATAACTGAAAATTTAAATTACTCCATAAGTAAATAAAAACTAATACATACATTCATACTAAAAACTAATTAATCTACATCTATATATATAAAATCGAAAGGTCACTCACTCATCACGAAATCTCAGAAACTACAAGTGCTAGGAATCTCAAATTTTGCATAGGAGTTACTTATAGGACGTAGGTGCTTGCTAAGACGGGAATTTGCAATATTACATTTCTAAGGAGTTGTTTTTAAGGTCGAAAGTTTGTATGAAACTTCGTTACTACAAATGCTAGGACACTCAAATTTTGCATAGACGTCACTAGGACGTAGTCATGGAGACAGAAATTAATAATAACATAGTTCACGCGGGTGAAACCGCGAGCGGGCCGCTAGTATAAATATATAATAATAATAATAGTAATTTTATTTGTTTTAGGCTATAGGCCACGTGTCCGGCGGACATATTAATCCGGCTGTTACATGCGGACTGTTCGCGGCTGGCGACGTGAAGCTGCTGAAGGCGATATTCTACATCGTGGTACAATGCTTGGGAGCTATAGCTGGGGCAGCGTTCATCAGGGTAAGTGTTTACTATTTTTTTTTTATTTCTCAGCTTCACTCTGTATCCCGCATAGCAGGGTGGCTTACACACTAGTTTCCCTCTCGCGGAAAATGGGGAACAGTTTCTTAACACTAGGTTCCCTCTACCTACCCTGATGTGTGGGATACAGCGTAAAGCTGAAATATTTTAAAAAAATATTAAAAGCTATATTATCGGCAAGATATATGTATACAATCAATAATTTTGATAATTCAATCCATTCGGTGATTCACAAACGGTGATTCATTTTTAACATTAAATTAATTTACAATTTACAGTTAAATTTTTATCTTTATCAATATGCCTAATAAATACTATGGAGATAACAGTATAAGACGTGAACCATAAAACATGTTTTTTTATTGAAATAAACAAACGAGCAATTCAAGTTAATGTAACATAATTAACAAGTACTATCCAAATAAGGGCATAAGTACGACTTTATATGCCCTTATAAGGTATGAGTCGAATATGTTAGTACGAAAAGGTGTTGCTAGCCATGACACTGATGCTGTACGATTCTAAGATCAAATAATAATGCAATAAGTAGAGCAACCTTCTGGAACCTGATTCTAACAATGTGATGCGGGGCAAGTATTAAAAGATGTGCAATCAACTGATTTAAATCAAGGCTCGACAATTGGAATAGTTGAATCTAAATAATGCGTGTGAAGTTGTAAACTGTTACATAAATGAAGCACTTAGAAAGATAATAAAAATGGAATGGAATTATCCTTCTCTACTACTAATATTTTTTTTAGATTTACGCTACATCGCGTACATAGCAAGGTAGGCAGAGGGCACCTGGGAACCTTGTGTTAAGTCAATCCGTTTCCATTAAGACACGTCCGTTCCCCACTTTTCGCCTAAGGCAGGAAGTGTTGGATGTTGGTAGCGGAATTCAACGCTGCGAACATCTACTCTATTAAATATCAGTCTATTTAATATTAGCTAACTTCTGATAGACAGACAGATTTTTACTTAAAAATTAATTATTCAATAAAAATATTTAGCTACATTTAAAGTTGAAGTTGATGGATTGAAATTTTTTAATTACATATAATAAGATGTTACTCGCTCATTAAGCTCGGCAACGCGTTTTTTGATGAATTTTATAATTATATTTCGCAAGGAGCATTCATTAACGACTTAAAAAATGAATAGTTAATAATGAATATTAACAATTACTTAAATAAATAAAAGTTTTTTCTTTTCTTTCTCTCTTTTTTTTGTTTTTCGCTTTACCCAGCATATAGAGAGGTAGACAGAGGGAACCAACAAACCAGTGTTAAGACAATTCCGTTCCCCAATTTCCATCGAATTCTAGAGACATTGTATTGTGTGGCGAAATTGAACGCCGTGTTTCGCCTCGATACTAGAACGAAGAAATTATAATATTCAATATTTCATGTCTTCCATTGGGAATCGAACCCATAACCTTTTGCCTCAACCTTAGTGTCTAAACGGCGGGTCTCAATTAAACACTCACTAGAGGAAAGGAAATACTTATTTAAATTTATATTTCCATTTCTTCGCTCTGATGTCTAGACAAAAGCGCGGCGTTGAATTCCGCCACTCATCACGCAATGCCTCCATAAATCTGCGGAAAGTGGGGAACGGAATGTCTTTACACTAGGTTCCCTTTGCCTATCCTGCTGTGTGCGGGATACAGCGTGAAGCTGATTTTTTTTGTATATATTTAATTTTAATATTTCAATGTTAGGTTAATTATAAGAAGGCAATTAATAATATTAGCGCGCGACCTCGTGAGATGTGGTAGATGCGACATTTTACTTACAAAAGAGCAAGTAAAGACCATCCGCTTTATACATCACGATTTGTTTGTTATTTGATTAATCTTATACATTAAGTTAGTTTTGTATTTACATTTATCGATATACAAATAATTATGTCTAATGTTCTATTGAATTATACGATTTTTAGTTTAATAAATATATAAATAATACTATAATAACTTTCTGTTTATTTTTTTCGATTATTGATTATTATATTTGTTACTCTATTTTTATTTGTTTGATTTTATTTAATAGGGGAAAATGGGGAATGGAATGTCTTAACACTAAGTTCCATCTACTTATTCTGCTATAAGCCAAATACACCGTAAAGCTGTTTTTTTTCTCTTTCCCTCTCTTTTCTCAAAATATCTAGACTTATTTTATGAAATTAAACTGTAATAGTATTTCATATTTATTGTTTTTGCAGTTGGCTGTACCTGAAGATAGAGTTATGTCGTTTGGAATGACTCTACCTGCATCTAATGTCACCGAACCACAGGTATGTGGATTACATATTAATTATGTATATATAAATATATATAAATTAGTGATTTCAATTTGTATTGGAATTTTTACACTTTCTAAGTAAAAGAGAAAATTATAAGTTCATTTTGCAGTAAAACAATTAAAAAAAAATCCTTATTTATTTATCATATTATAAAACACAGTAATCTGTAATAGTAGTATTTTAGGTCTTATTTTAACTTACTTTCATTAAATATCCATGATTAATTTTCAATTTGATTTAGAATAATATCAAAATCCTTTATAACACCGAATGAAAATACGTAGAATTAAATATTACCATTATTGATGTGTGTAAATGAATAACACAATTTATATTTCTATATAAGTAGCTATAACATATATTTTTTTGAAATTTAAAATATAAAAAAGGCATAAGTTAAGTTCCACCCTTCAGAAAGCAATATTTCGAGAATTGGTAGGAAAGTGGTGGGGGAAAAGTGGGAGGAAAGTGGTGGTCTTAACACTAAGCTGCCTCTGCCTACCCCGTTGCATGCGAGATAAAGCGGATGAGGAAAAAAAAAGAAATATAAATGCTGATTTCCCTTCAATATCCAGGCACTGCTAATAGAGGCACTCATCACGTTCGTGCTAGTGATAGTGGTTCAGGGTGTTTGCGACGCGCGCCGCAACGACATCAAAGGGTCCGCACCGTTGGCCATCGGCCTCAGCATCACCGCCTGTCATGCTGCTTGCGTAAGTATTAAATTCAAATTGAAGATATTCTTTATATAAATAGACTTTTTAGACAACTTTTTTTTCATATACTATTGTAAATTATTCCTATAACTTGAAATTGAGGTTTTATCCCATAAATTATTTAGTCATTAGGATTTTCATGGGTAAATGCCATCTCAGTTTGGCTATTGTTTGATTTTATGTATGTATCTTAATTTTAATATAATAATTTGTCCACAGATACCGTTCTCGGGTTCCAGCATGAACCCCGCGCGTTCTTTCGGCCCCGCCCTCGTCATGGGCGTCTGGACCGCGCACTGGGTAATATACTCTTACCACTCATATTATATTGTTAAATGGTCTTAAAAGCGTGAAAATGGAATATTTACATTACATACATACTTTACGCTCTACGAAATAAAATGTAATGCTTTGTTTTGTTCTCAAACGTTTACTTTCTGCTATTAAAATGTATTTTGGTTATAGCTCTGTGGTTGCTTAAATTATGTTAGAATGTAAAATATAGTTAATATCTGTGACATGACAATTTTGAGTTCGAAAAGGAGAGTCTTGTAGAAATGTTTATTTGTTATTTAAACATTTTTGCTTATCTCGCCTTGTAAAGTCTCTTAGCAAAGTACATGTGAGACTTCGAGAACAAAAGAGTAGTGGATAGCTAGCTTAACTCAGAATATTTGCAAAATCATGAAAATCTTAAGTTAATTCTCAAAGAAAAATCTTCAATTGATGAATAATTGGTTCTATTTTTCCGTACCAACTTTAGGATATAAACGAGAAGTATCATTTATAAAAATTGACAGACTTTAATTTGAGGATGTATGCATGTATTTTGTTTAATACCTCCACGCAAATAAGTGCTAAATAAGTGCTCTTGACAGACGGACAACAAAGTGATCTTATAAAGGTTCCGTTTTTCCTTTTGTGGCACAGAACCCTAAAAAAACTTTTATCATATAAAAGTACATATATTCGCTACTTTAAGTAAACCAATGAGCTGATAAATTATATATTGCGACCGCACTTCATTACGCCTTTCCCTCGTTTCCGTCTGTAGGTATATAGGCGACGTAGAAAGCGTACTTCAACTGGCTACTTGCCAATTAGAATTTCCTATCCTAGATTGCCAATGAACTATAAGATAACGGATCTAATATGAATATAGTTCATTGCCATACAAGGGTTTTCTATTATTACCATTTTTTTAACAAAAAAGATAGAGACTACACAAAAATTTAGTATTTAATTTAAAACCAAAATAAAATTTTGATACCAGTTGTGAAGCACAAATATTTGATTGTAAATGCGACAGGTCGTGGGTTCGAATCCCACTCCAGGAAATTAAATATTTTCATTTCTTTGCTATGGTACCGAGGCAGCGAAATGACTTAAAAGTAGGTACCCTCTGCCTACCCAGCTGCGTGCAGAATACAGGCTGAGACCATTAAGTATAAAAAAATTTAAAACTGCATTCATATTTACGGCAATTAATATGAAAAATACATATTAATATGATAATATCAAACAACATTTGTATGCAGTAGCCGTAGTTACGTGAGCTCGATGTACAAAGATGTACTATAAAACAAATCTAGCTTATCTAATGCTTAGCCCGTTACTTTCACCTCACCTCACGTGATAAAATGACCAGAATGTAAAGATATAGAAACATATTATATGTCTCTATAAGCTGGCTTCTAAAGATTATAATTTGTTATATCATTTTAATCTCTTTACCTTTCACTGGTAAAGTTATATATATAAACTAGTGGACCCGAACGCGGCTACGCCCGCTTGAACTATACGAATATTTATTAAATATATTTATGAAATTATTTTCAGTTTTCAATAGAGAGATGCGTTAAGCAAGCTCATTTCGGGTGACGTTTTCTTACAACAAACTTTGCAATTCGTTGCTTAGCGACGGTTGTTATTAATATGGTGGAATAAATTGCATGTCAAATTAATAAGTATTTTAATATATTTGTATATATCGAAAATATTACAAATATGAGAAAAAAAAGTATCCTATGTTCATCCCGAGACTCTCAAGTATCTCTATATGAGTATTTTATCACAATTAAATTAGCGGTTTGGCCCTGATTGCGTAAAAGACAGACAGACAGACAGACAGAGTTACTTTCGAATTTATAATATAGTTATGGATATAATATATCATTCCAACCAGATAAATATCCGGAAATAGTTATATATAATTCGTCTCACATCTTAAGATACGTACCAGAAAAACACTTGTGACCTTTCTTGAAATTGCTTTTGAAACATCACCTAATATGGTCAATTATGTAGTTTTTAAAAAAATTGTATAATAATGATGTAACTAAAGTTTTTTTGTTTATTTGCTGGTTAGAAATAGAGAATCGTTTAAGCATTTAAAGTTTTTTTATATTATTTTTATGTGAGTTTAGCTACTTAATAACGCAAACGACATCTTACGTAGAACTTTACTCCCCACATATCGTTTCACGCTGTCACATTCCTACACACAGCGGGGAAGGTAGAGGGAACCTACTGTTAAGACACTCCGCTTCTCATTTTCTACCGAATTTTGGAGGCATTACGTTTAGAGGGGCGGGACTCCACGACCCGCTTTGCCTCGACACCATATTAAATATTTCATTTCCTCGAATAGGAATCGAATCCACGACCTTTCACGTTTACAGTCTTACTTTGAGCCACTGCGCCACGACTGGCCTCACCATACCAATAGATAGTCTTTTGTTTCTTCAGCAAACACTACGCTAAGATTATATAGTGTAAATTAGTGCGAGGACAAGATTTTTCTTCAGAATAAATATTATACAACGCATTAAATATTAGTTTATTCCATTAGGTTTGGTTTGTTAGCAAATAATTTAGAAGGTCGTATTTGTTAGCGTACTTTATATATGTTACAATTTTTTCTCCGCGAGAGTTAAATATTGACTTTGCCGAAAAACAATTCACGTGCTTATAATTTTCAAAGAAAATAACATTAAATAATTAAATTTATTTTGGTTTCTTTAGTTATAGGTATTTTTTTTATTTATAAATGTATAATATATAAGTCCTTTAACTGAAAATAAAATGATAAAGATATAAACATACAATCTAGATTTGAACTTAAGCTACGATGATTATAAAACAACTACAGCAACGTTGCGCTGCTGTAGAGTTATTGGCGTCGCGAAATGATTTTCAAATTCTTTATTTAGCTTCACGCTGTATCCCGCACACAGCAGGGAAGGCAGAGGGAACCTAGTGATAAGACGCTCTATACCCTACTTTAGCCTGAACTTTTACTTCTGGAACTCATCACCAAATCACAGAGTGGGAATCGAACCCACAATCAGCCGCCCCTGTGCCACAACTGGCCTTAAAACTAATAAAAACATAAATTTTCACATATAATAGAAACATTAACTTTCAGGTATACTGGGTGGGTCCTATCGTGGGCGGCGTGGTCGCCGGCCTCATCTACAAATATGTACTTCGCATTGGCAAGAGTGGAGACAGTGGCTCATACGATTTATAAGTCACTCACACCAAGTGCCTTAACTCTCTTGTGTAATCCAAAAATTCCAATTATTATTTTACATTCAAATTTAAATTCAAAATTATTAATGTATGCTTAATTGGTAAGGTTATATAAGATAAGTACTAATCTATAAGCTCATTGATCAAACCTTATTAAAACATTGTTATATATAATCCTAGTATCTTCTTATAAGATTTGTTGATGGGCTTATAATGAGTTTGTATTTATTAAGCTTTTCTTTTCGTTAAAATATCCAAAACGAAATTGATATAAACTACATATTAATAAAATACATGAAAATAGTTATTTAAAATATCTACAATAGATATTATCAATAGGCAAAACTTTGAATACCGATACCGACGTATAAGAGTTTTGACTTAACTTGATGAGAGCCTATGGCTTAGTGGTGAGAGCGCTTGGACGGTTTCCAAGAGGCCCGGGTTCAAATCCCGATACGTGCAAATTTTTATACGTTGCCGTAAAAAATGTTTTTAATATATTTTACACACTTACTTTCATAGAATCTATGCTTAATTTATTGGTTTTATAACGAAATACGAAACGCCACACAAAGATTACGACGGTCGCATGTAAGATAAATTATTATATTTTAGAATAATTTAAGATGAAACTACAAAAGTATTAAGTCTATTTATATACTATTTTATGTGAATAATATAATAAGTTAATTTGTAAGTGTAGTACAATTATCTATGTTTGTACTCAAATGCCTATGGTTTGTGTAAACGTGATGATGTACGGACACAACTCACTAAATGTTTGCGAAATATACGTTATCGCTGAATTTTTTTTTTTTATTTTAATTCTCATATATAAATAATAGTAAATACAATTTTTTCAGCTCCGCGGCAAGCAAATCCACAATCATAGGGAATATATAACCTTCAATCATTAAATCAAAACCTTATGTAATTTGCCATGGCGTTCTTAATTACTTAAATAACTGGCGCAAGCTTAGATCTACCCTATTAATAGGTTGAACAGACAAACTAATACATATTAAAATATATTTAACAACAATTAAGCTCTCTCCCGTGTAGAATAAAAGTAAATAGGTTAATATAACAAATTTAAAATACAAATTGAACATAGCTTATTAATTTTTTTTAAATTTTAAAATAGAATTTTTAAAATATTTTTTTTATGATGGAGATGATGATTGAGGCCAGTGTGACTGTGTATACACGACAGATGGTGGGTTCGATTACCTATTGAATAAACGAAATATTTATTATGTTCATTTTTTCGCTCTGGTGTAGAAATAAAACGCGCCGTTGAATTCCGCCACTTTACACGTAATGCCACCGGGATCCTTCAGGAAATGGGAAACGGAAGCGTCTACTAAGAACGAAGTGTGTAACACTAGGTCCTCAGGTGCAACGTAAATTAAAAAAAAATCAGTTCACAATTCTAAAATTTCTCTAAACTTAGTATAATCAGCATATATTTAATAGATGTTATTAAAATCACATCTAGATATGAATGTAGTGCTAGCTGTCATAATCTACCCACATACAACGCTAACCTAGATGACTCGTAATTAATGCGAATGTCTCATTTACAAGTGTAATGTGCTTGATGCAACATACATATAACAATACGGAGGATTTATATTGTATTGCAATACGAATTGTTGGTATATGGCAAGTGCCATTAAAATATTCTTATCTAAAGTTTGTTCAAGTATTCTAGCACCTTTTATATTTTTTTAGCTTGTGTGAGTTAAAAAAAAGCGAGCCTGGGAACGTTCCCCACTTTCTGCTAAATTATGGAGCCATGGCGTGTTAGTGGCAGAACTCAACGTCGCGCTTTGCCTTGATACCAGAGAGCAATAGAAATATGAAATATAATTTCCTCGAATGGGAATCGAACCCACAATATATCCTGTCTGCAGTCACACGCTTGCAATCTTGGTTTGATTAAAAAAAAAAAAGCATTGATAACGAGCTATTATTGATTATGAGAACGCCTCAAAATAATTCCCTTTAAAATATACATGAAAGGTTAATACGAGACCTATCTAGATGAGCCAAAAGATATCTTTAAAGCCGACATAAATCTTCAAACACCAAACAATAGAACCCAGCGTGTTGCCACGACAACACCATTCAAAAAAACCAGAACGAGACAAACCAGTACAGCATCACCTAGACCCAATTCATTATTTAATATAAGAATAGTTATTGAACATTATCTCTCATCACGACGTCTCACAATCTTCACAGCTTGCGCAAGAGTCGTGAGTGCGGCACTCTAATCGTCTATGACATATCTGGTGCTGCGCAACTGTGATCTTATTAAAAATGTGTCACGTGTGTCAAGGTCAGGTTCAGTATTGTTTATAGTTTAGTTCTAGGTTGCTTTTAAATATCATAGGAGTTTAATCCTGCAATTAAATAAGCTAGATTGGATTAGTATGAGATCCCACTGCATGAATCTGCACGTATTTGTTTTTTTTAATCAAACTTGTTTTTGAAGATAATATATGCATTATCGTATCTAGAAATATTTTCTGGGGGAAGAATAAATAAGAAGCGACATGCTTCATTCTTTGAACGTCAAATAATCTACCATCAGTTTCACCGCGTCAAATACCTTCATAAATATTATGAATATGAAGTAACTCACCCAGTACAAACACGTTATAGTTATATGATAATTTAATATCATTTAAAAATATACATATTTTAAGTAAGAAGATTTTCCTTCATGCTTTACTAGGCTTAGGACCAGCAGAAAAGTATTTGGTAAGAACGTGTAAATTAAATAAGACATACTTAGCGGAATTTGAACCCGCGCCTCTTGGAAACCGTCCAAGCGCTCGGATCAGCTAAACTGAAAAATTCTTTTATGAAAATCATATAAAATTTGCTCATTTGACAGTAACGCAAAACATTTATAAAAAAACAGTTTGTGTATGCCATATTCATTCGTATTAAATAAACAGAACGTGATGCTGCTCGTTTTATTATCACCATATTCAAACCACTACTGAACACTAATTATTTCAACTGTTTATATTTGGACCCACGAGTTTCCACTCAAACGACTATGTCAATCTCATTGTTGTGAAATGTAGTGAAAGGTTTAAGTCGTTATAACCGAGCTCAATGTACAAATACATAAATACAATACAAGTTGCTTTTTAATTTTTCTATTGTCAGAATGTTTTTATCCATTAGGGACTAACAGTTAAATCATGTTGGTATAAACATAAAATCCACGACGAAATTAAGCAGGCAAGATAGTTTTTTTTTTTATCTCCCCGAATAACACTTTAAATTCTTTCACAACAAAAAGTATATATTTGCTATTCAATATATTTTACTAAAAATGTCAGTATAATCTTTAATAGAAGAATATTTTATTTTACTAGATAAATCCCATGTACTTTTAATATAATATTTTTAACAACATATTTATACAGTTATTTCCTAACAAATATATCTGTCTACGTAAACAATAATAAAAATAGAATAAAACACCAAAGTAGAAGCAAAAGCCATTTATTGAAGCCAACCTGGATACATGAAGTGCAAGATACAGAAAGATATACTAAGACACAGAAAAGTACTCGAGAATTGCAATTGGAAATATTGTAAAAAAAAAACACTATTGAATTTGTTTAACGGCACCATATCAACAGGCCATGCACCCGTTATAGCTGAGGCAATAGGGCGCAAAGGCCCTTCCTCACGGCTGCTCGTCGAGGAGTGCCTGGAGGAAGGCATCAGGGTCTGGGATATCTTCTAGGAAGCCTGCAGCATCACAGAATTCAGAGAAGGAAGCGCAAGGTAGAAGCTCATCGGTTAGAGTAGTAACTATGCGTTCTGCTGCTTTGGCGTTAGATTCGTCGTTGTGGCGGATGTACTCGGCTAGTTTAATTGGCCACTGTTCGACTGTTGTAGCGTTTACGTTCTGAGGACATTTAAATATGTATAAGTATATATTAGTATATATAAACTACTTAAATTAAGTAAAAAAAAACTTATTTATGAGAAAAAAGATTTTTTAATATTAACTCATAATTATTCTTAAGTCATAAAATTAATAATTTTATAAACTAGGACTACGCGGCATAAGTTCCAATTTTACTATGTTAAAAATTTTATTTAATATTTCAATAACACAGAAAGAAACATATTGTCAAAGTCATCTAACAATAAAGGTGTTTTATAAAATGATTAGTTTATCTGTATAAAGCAACTCACCTTAAACATAACACTATACAGCTGTTGTATAAGCGCAACAAACATAGCATACGGCTTGTAGTCGGGCCAAGCGCGCGGCGTGCGCTGGTCCGCCGTCAGGGCGCGCAGTGCGGGCCCGCCCGGTGCCACGGCGCGCACGTGACCCGCCAGCAGGAGACGCTTGAGCATGTCCACGCGGAGGAGGCGCCATCTGTTGAGATAATTATAACATATGTTTGTAATTATCTTTTAATTTGATTAAAGTGGGAAATGGAGTGTCCTAACATACATACAGCGTGAAGCTGTTTTTTTTTTATAAAATATTTATATAATACAGAGCAACTTACTTAGAATGCGGATACAGTAAAAGCATAAGCGTAAGGTAATACAGCGGTCCGTCAGCGTCGTGCGCAGACTCCAGGACCTTTGCCGGCAGCCACGACAGACTAGTCTCCAAACCGGTCACTTCTCGCCCGGCAACACGGGTCCTGTCAAACAAACAATATTAAAATCTATTTTAAACAACAATAAATTAACGAATACAAGAGAACTTTGACGACAATCATCACTATTAATTATTATTACTAATATAAATAGATAGCTAGCTCTGTGCCATTATTTTTATAGTAAATATGGAAGACGTTTACCATTATTGAAATTTGTATCCACCTAATTTACACAACCGCTATATCTTACCAACGAAAAACAAAAATACAAACACACTCGCAAACATACATCCAATACACACAAATGTAATATCAACATACGTGTTAATAACATATAACGCCATATGCGCCAACGCGGGCACGAGCTGCATATTGGAGAGCGGCCCGCCGCCACCGGTGTCGTCGTGGAAGGTGCGGCCGCGGGCGAAGCGCACTAGTAGCAGCTTCAAGTCGTGGACGGTGCACGTGTGTCCAATGTCGCGGTGGCCGGTGCATTCCTGGAGAGTTTGTAAGGTTAAGTAAGATAAGTTAAAAGTTAGGAAGTAATTTTTAATTTTCATTTAAAGGTTTTTGTTTTGAATTGATAACTTCAGTCGAAGTATTATAGTTTCGAAATTAATTTAGATTTTATTCATATAAAAATGAAATCTAAACAAAGAGTGCAATTTATTCTCATTCAAAAATTATTTTAAAAAATCAAGCTTAAAGCTTCAATAAACATTGATTTATTAAATAAGTCTTCTCCATAGTTCTTTATAAATAGTACTCACAATCACATTAGAACATATATATATGTATATTAAAATATTTATTTCAAAAATTAATGTAATTTATTGTATAGTTAAAAAAATATAATTTCATTAACCTGTAAATAAGTAGTGTGTCGTGCAAGACAAGAAGCAAACGCAGATTCAGGCACGTGGGGTCCCCACAGCGGTAGAAGCCCGTTGCAACGTGTTGATGCATTTTGAAGTGCTGCACTCTCCCATTCATCTCTACAATATAATAAAATTAGTAATGTATATACATATTTTAGTTCTTTTATCATTTTATTTATAATTAATAAAAAAATGTTATATTATTTCTCTTTTCTCCTTAGTTTTCTATGTGAATTTGGTTTAACAAATTATTTTTACTACATAATATGACATTGAGGCCGTCTTGGCGCAGGGGAACAAGGGTGTGACTGTCCTCGAAAAATTCTGCGGAAATTGGGGACGGAGGGTCTTAACACTAGTTTCCCTTTGCGTAGCCTGCTATTTGCGGGATATAGCGTGAAGCAGATTTATTTTTTTATTTTCACATGACATATAATCAAATACATATGTATGTAATATAAAGGGGCTCAGAATAAAAGTACAATTTAGTACAAAGCTTTATTCGACCGTCCACTGCGACGTCTCAGACTAGACTGCCATACCAAATTAAAAACACTTTACAAGAAGCCTTAGACAATTATGCTTTTAAGCGGGTAGATAACAATATGACTCACTGACAAATATTGACAAGTCTCGACAAGAATACAAAATAATGTCTATACAATTATATGTAACTTATATAAACTCTAACAGCTCGGCCTTCCTGAAGAGAGGCGAGTCCTCTCGCAACAGCATTAACATTAAATAACTAAGCAACTTATGCATATATTAACTTAAATTATACCAAGTATTACTTTAATTTATCTGATTAATCATACATAATACAATAGTCGTTATTATTAACGTTAACGTTATTTTATTCATTAGCATCACACACACTTAATAATTGTTTACTATTTACTCCATGGTCAAAAAAAAAAAAAACAAAACAAAGTTGTAAATGAAGCTCTTTTAACCGGACCAATCGCGCATATTTGGAAGTCCGCGGTCACGGGCAGACTGAGGTGGCATTTGTCTGTCAGTTGACTACTGCCGACGATTTCCTAATTTCCTCGCGTACTGCCCTAAACTCCTGTAGAATGAGCCGACTGTATCTGGCTTTCTGGTATGGTAGGTTTGTGATTTCAAGGATGTTAGTCTTCTGACAACGCTGGCGGTAAACTGGCAGCTTATTCTGATGAAGGGAATTCTTCCCCTGGCGAAACTAGTCCCATAGGTGATCAGCGTCGCAGATGCTCTCTGAAACAAATATTTGCCAACGGTAGATAACTGTGTAGGGTAGTGGTGCAATTCACCATTGAGGTATCTATTCGTGTGCGTGTTTTCCTATATATTGTGTGGCCTGTTGTGTCATTGGGACACAACAAGGGAAGCTAAGGAATTACTTGCCTGTAATTCTATTGTGAATTGAATATTGTTATTAATGAAATGAGATGGTTCAGGAATATGTAAATATTGTCCATACGTAAAATTGTAAAAGTGTCATCTACGTACCGCTTAAATATCCTAGGTAGACAAGGCGCAGAGCCAAGAGCCATCTCCTCAAAGTTCCGCCACACAAGCGAACCCATTCCATTCAGCAATTCACATTCTACCTCCGCACTGACTAAATCACAGGCCTATGAATGCTGCAATCTGCTGGGGATATCCATGACATCAATGTCACTCACCACTCAGCTCACAACATTATAGTCTGCCCTCTACACTGACTAAATCACGGGCCTATAAATGCTGCAATCTGCTGGGGATATCCATGCCATCAATGTCACTCACCACTCAGCTCACAACATTATAGTCTGCCCTCTGCACTGACTAAATCACGAGCCTATGAATGCTGCA
>HE671060.1:300378-354205 GCA_000313835.2 Heliconius melpomene melpomene
AGTAACAATCTTATCTTTATTTCTCCTAGTTCCTATCGTAGATGATTGTCACTATGTTTACTATGACAATGTATATTTGTGGGACAAAGAGAATATTATAGTATATATACATTATCATTACTTAAACCTTCCCCTATATTAACTTTATCTAAATCTTCTGAATTTATAATATTAATAGGTATTTCTTCGACAATTATCTTAGCTCAGTTTATTTCTTTTCTTTCTTTAATTTTTAAATCATTGAGAGAAATATTTGAGTATTAAAATTGAACCCTGACCATTTTCAAGTTCGTATTGGCCTTAAATAGATTGATTGATTGATTTCTCGATATATGGCGTTTCGAGCGTGCCAGTTGAGCACAATTCATTTCGCCAATGTCACGTTGTATGGAAATGGCCTTAAATAGAATTCACATTTTTGTAAACGTCAACACACTGACACTGACTATTGTAAACGTCAACACACACACATTTTTGAACCGTGAACATAAAACAAATCCGAGTATCTATTATGTGACATAATCTTCACTATACCAACTGTTTACGCGGGTCTATTGGACAATAAACGTAATTTTTCGCTACATTTTGTAAAATGTAATGTAAACCTCTTGGCATTTTAGTAATAACAATACCAAGTTGTCCGTAAATAAATTACCTACTAATATAGGATAGCTGATAACGTCATCACTTACAATTAACACTTCAATGGTTTCGCAAATATTTTGTATGTTAATTTTAACTTCAGTCTTACCGAATAGTAAAATAAAATTATTGCTTAGACCTCTTAAATTAGGCAAATTATTTTGATACCATTTTAAATGAAGTTCGGTAACAATATTTTCAGGTATTAATTTACACCGACTACCTAAATCCACATAACCTACCAATAATCTATTATTTACCTTCATATTTAAAATAAACTTATTATTATTGTAAGTCTTTATTTATTTTTAATACATTCTTTTAATTATTTATTGCTCTAATTTACCAATTTCTGGCACGTAGCCGCTAGATGATCTATTTTGTTACATATTGTACACTAGCGGTCCGCCCGCAGCTTTGCTCGCTTGAACAAGAAATTAGAAGACACTCCGTTTAGTCTCACTCAAGAACAGAATTAACTGACAACTGTCATTATAAAATGATGTCTAGTACATTTTTTATTACGTTAAACTGTATCAATCTTTTAATATGACTTTGACTCTTTTGCTTGGTACATTATTGTAATTTCTATAAGAAAATTGAATGAATTTTTGAATTTGAATTTCGAATTTAAAAATATGATCAATGTTGATATTTGATATTCATATACTTTCAGAAATAATAATATACTTTGAACTTAATGCTTTAGACTTCCTTACATTCTTTTTACATTTTATATATTATATACTAGATAAGATCTTAAAATATGTTTCGTACATTTATAGTATAATATCCTGGTTCATTACAATTATAACAGACTCTCTTTGCGCTCGTGTTGACCTATTCTTATTATTATTAAAATTATGATAAATTTAGAATTTTATCTGTGAAAAATTTATTACGATTTATCAATTGACTTAAATATCTAAACACTTGTTCGGGCTCCGTAGGATAAGATTCTAATAATTTTTCTTTCCATTTTGTTCAACTAAATAATAAAGAAGGTAATTCTTCGTACTATGATTTAACCAAACCAAATAATTTCGGCAAAGCATAATAAATAATCTGTCTATCAGACCAACCGTATTTCGTGAGCACTCTTCTACCTTACAAATCTACGTAGTAATTGTTTAATCTTTTGACATAGGGTCAAATTCTAATATAACGTTACCTACCATGGCAATTTATCATCGCCATTCTATGACTTATTCATTGATTGCAACATTTCACGTATGAGTAAATGAGTATCATGCAAATTATCATCAATGTTACTACGTAGGGTACGTACTTTCTTTCTTTCACTGTTGGCAATGTTCTCACTGCTATGGCGCCATCGTCGGCCACTTCAAATTCCTCAAATGAGATGACGTTGAAACTTCACTACTGCTACTGCGATGACGCCTTCGATTCCGCTTCTAATGGTGACTTCTTAGACCCCGTCGCTTACTTCTAGTAAATCGCGTGTAACTGACATCACTTGCACTACTTACACTTGTGCCGTCGTTGGATTGGCGACGGCGCTGCACTGAATGTCGTAATTTACTACGAGCAGTACTGCGTACCGCCCTTTGTCTCGAAAAATGTGCACGAGTATCTTCCTGTGATGGTCGTGTTAAATCTCCTCTCATATGGACGGCCGTGCTTATGCCTTGACGACAATTATTTATCGTATCCATTGTAACTGATGTTGATTAGCCGAGTATTTTCTTAGCGGGTACCACTTCTGAGATATAAAGGGGCTCAGAATAAAAGTACAATTTAGTACAAAGCTTTATTCGACCGTCCACTGCGACGTCTCAGACTAGACTGCCATACCAAATTAAAAACACTTTACAAGAAGCCTTAGACAATTATGCTTTTAAGCGGGTAGATAACAATATGACTCACTGACAAATATTGACAAGTCTCGACAAGAATACAAAATAATGTCTATACAATTATATGTAACTTATATAAACTCTAACAGTAAATAATTAATTTATGGCAAAAACAAAAAAAAATATATAACTGACCTGGCACGCGCAAGTCTAACGGCAGCCATGTGACACTCAACGTGCACTATATTGTAGTGCGACACCGTAGTGTAGCCCAGCGTCTTGCGCGCGCGCACCTCGAATTCCTCTACGGGACAGCGTTTAGTGAACGTGTAGATACCTAACACCTATGTATAAAATTAATGGTTATACAAATAGTTTTTTAAGTAAATGTTATATTTATTTAAAAAAGTAATAATTAAATAATAATCAGTCAGTAGTTTATAACTAAAAAGAATCTATAATAATTTCTGATCACGCTTCCTTACTAGATCCGCTAAATCTAAATAAAAATATTCTTTATTCAATTAGGCCATTTTTGAATCAACTTACACAGAAATGTCAGTAAAGTCAGCCTTACAGAAAGCTACCACCGACTCGAAAGGCAATTCTGCTAAGAAGAGACATCTTTCTTGACTTGCCTTGTTGCCGGTACTTGACCACGTTTGTACTAAACATACTTAGCGCGCTTAGCTGACACTTGATTTCCATACAACGTAAACATAATTACCTTAGTAGGCTGATATTTGTATCCCTCCCTGCATATGCAGCATACGGCGCCGGCCTCCTCGGCCAGGTCCGCTACTTGCTGCGTGAGGCTGCACTGCGCCGTCACTTGGCCGCGCTCGTTGCTGCGCATTCCTAACGCGCCTAGCTGACGCTCGCGGACCGCCATTGCTAGACGTTTCTTTTCCTGTCGTGTCGTATATTTATTTAGAAATGAAATTGAAAACATACAATATGTGCGTTGTGTGTAGTTAATTATATAATATCATTGTCGCATATTATTATCTTCTTTAATAATTTACATTTTATTAATTCTTCATAAAATTAAAATCGTTCTCATACACGCAAACAAAGAATATAAGTAATAATAATAATTTAACAAATATCCCACCTGTCGCGTAAACTCTCGTACTTGCTGCACCTTGGTGGCGCACTGAGGCTGAGATCGCAGCGCCTCTAGCAAGTTCTCGGCGAGCGAGCCCACGTGTTCGCCGGACGACACTTGCTCCAGACGGTGGACGATCGGTATTACTTTCTCGCATACTAGCATCTGTACGGAAAAGATTATAATATATTATACAAAATAAATGTTATACTTTAGTTTCTTTTTAAATATTACATTACATTTATTAAGTAATTATCATTGCGTAGCGGAAATTTATAAAAATCTCCCTACAGAACAATAACTAACAAGTTTATAAGAATTTCGACGTAGCTTGATAATAATGTATGGCTTGGGGGTCAGAGCGGTTGGAAGATTTCAAAGCAGCGCGGGTTCAAATCAAGCTACGTTAAAATTTTAAAACGTTTTTGAAAAAGTATCATACTGTAGTAATAAGATGTTACAGCAAAGACCAAACTTACAAGACAATGCTGTTTACATTAAAAATCTCATATAGTAATAAAGAAAACTCTATACAAAATTCTAATGTATAAATCGTTTCATTTCACAACAAGTGTAACTTTAATTGAATTATAGAAACTATCTTACTTGTGTAAGCTCATGATCAGTAGCAAGTCCGGTAAGGAAGCGCAAGATATATTTGAGAGCGGGACGGCTGATGAACTCCTTCAGCTCATCTGAGTCCGTACATACTAGGGTTGGTTTCACACATGGCGCGTTTTTCTAAAAAATATTTTACTATGAATATTTAAGCCTATAAAAAATCCATAATATTAAAATTTGTTTTCTTTTACATTCAAGAATTTCTGGTAGAGATTTCTGGTAGAGATCTCTATTAGAAATAAGTTATCCGTTTTACATATTATTCCTATTATTATATGTTTCCTATACTTTTTTTTGTGGTACATAAATAAATGAAAAAAATAAACAAATTAAAAGAATATCAATTTATACAACATATAGCTTACCACGATATAATCCAGAGCGTCACGAACTACACCCAGTGATATTAAATAGTCCTTCAATGTCCCACCAATAGAATTCCTCTCTATATTCGCACATAGTACACAGAATAATTCCATACAGAACTCCTCTTCACCCCATTGTTCGGAATCGAGTAAAACGAAATCTAATACTGGTTTGAAATGGTCGACTAGCATTGCCATCTTTAAGTCATTGCCGTATACGAGAGCCGCGAGTACACGTGTCAAATGACCTAGAGCCACAGAGTTATTACGGATCCCTGTAAAACATATTATAATATAAATATAATGTAAAAAAAGAAGTCAAGTACTAATACTTCTAAAGCATTTATAATTAATAACAACAAACCTGGACACTCAGTGCAGTTTAGTAAGGCTTGTACGTGTTCCGGTCCGCCAAATGTTAATGAGAATTGCAGGAAAGACTCGAGACTCTCGCTGGCAGCGACAGATAAAATACGTTCCATTATCTGAAACAAAATAAAATCAAATGGCATAAACTAAATGCACCTGTCGATTAATTAATAACTTTCAGTAACATCATTTTATATCAAAACTACACATGGCCAATAATTTTAAAGTGACCAATATAATATATATGTTTTTAAAAAACATGTTTAATTAAAAGATTCTTTACAAAGAACCCTACTCACCTCCAACAACTGATACACAAGCGGTGCCCTCTGCATCTCCCTCTCATCCGCCGCGGCCAGACTGAGCGCGTGGAGCAGCACTGGCAGGGCGCGCGCCTCGGGCCGCGTCAGCACGCGCACGCAGCGACGCACTCGCGCGCACAGCGCGAGCAGACGCAGGAGGGTGGCGACCAGCGAGCGCGCGCAACCTACGCGACCGATCGCTGCGAGACGTTGCAGCATCACTTCTAGACCACCTAACAAGGGCAAGTAAATACACATACACTGTGCGAAGCCCGAAATCTTTCTTTACTTTAACATAGAATTAAACTTAAATTAGATACAATAACGACATATTCCTTACCACAATCAGCCAACACATTCGCCATACGATACACTTGCTCGTCGTCCACAGTCTCCGCATTGGTCTGGCTGAGGGTCTCCACAAACTCCTCGGTGGCATCCCCGAGTAAGCCACGCATACGATATACAACTCTCATCGCATCAACTGCTTCGCCAGATGTACACCAAACCTGAAAAGTTTTTATTCATTTTCACTATAATGCTTTACAATTTTAAAAAACTTTTATCCCACATATTAGTCTTAAGACACTCCATTCTCCATTATGACACTTCCCGTTTCCGCCGAATTTTTATGGTATTGTATTTTAAGTGGCGAACTCAACGCCGCAACACTTCCGCACTTTATTTAACGAAACAAAGAACACAAACATATATATTTAATAGCTACATCCATATTGTACGTAAAATTAAATAACAGAATTTCCAAAATATTTACCTTTTTATAAACCTCCTTAACAGGCAGATCAAGGGACATGATCTTATTGCATACAAGCAGTTCCATTCCATTGTCGTCTTCGAGGAGAGCCACTAGTTCGCAGTCGGTACATATCTTGTTCTTCACGTCTCGCATTAGTGGACCCATGCCTGGCTCCACACACGAGTAGGGGTTACCCAACATTCGACCCTATAACAATAAACAAATTTAAAATATGTGGCATGCAAATAGCTAATGCAGCACATAACAAAAATTGCAAAAAAAATACTAATTTTTAAAAATAATGCTAAAAAAGTACCTGCAAGAAGTCCTCCTGCTGTGGATCTTTCTCAAGCGTAAGGAAGAACTCGCCAACGTCGTTTTCTTCCGGATATATAATAGAGCAGAGACGTTCGAAAATGAAAACAGGCGTGCGGTAATCTTGCAATGGATACTTTTGTACCGTCTCAATGCAAACTGCCATAAATTCTGCTGTTTCTGTTTCAGTGCCTATACATATAAAAAAATGTTTGATGTTTGAACTTAGAAACTGATAATATTTCAAATAGTAAATTTCTCTTAATTGATAAAATTAACTACTACATGCCAATATTATTTAAATACAACAATCTGTTTTCAATCAAATCTTACATCTTTAATCAATCCAGTGTGGACAGTGCTAAATAAACACAATTCTAACTAATTACACCACTTTATTACCTGTAGTCATCTCCTCGAGGAGTTCCAACAACTTCTCTTGAGTGTCATCAGTGAGCCGCGTTCGTTGCACAACTAAACGCCGCAACGACAAATACCCGCCGAGGACCGCGCCAACCAAACGTCCCTTGTACGTGCGTCTAGCGCCCGGCTCTTCTAGGAACATTGCTAGCAACTCCGTTAGACGTTTTAGAGCATAGCCTGTAAAATAATTTTAATTGTTATATAGGAAGCCGAGTCCCAAGAGTCACGTGATTGAGTCCCGATACGTTCATATTTAGGAGTTAGGAGTGCCCTTTTCCTTCCTTCCTATCCAAAATATATACTTTTTACATCATGGCATCATTTATATCTACTGCTAAATGTCAATAGCCCTGCTATTAAAGTGTCTGTAGAATCTTCTACACTTTCATTTGATAAATTATTCTTAATGATGTTGTAGGTTAAAATTTTTAGAATTATCCAAATTTCGTACAAACCTTGAGCAAGATCCGAAGTCAGTGTAGTTTCTTCAAGACGGTGCAAGTTATCAATTTCTTTTGTCATCAAATCCGCGATTTGTTGTAGTACGCCACGTAAGGCCAGGAATTGTTTCCATGGAGCTTCAGATGCTAGAGCTAACAAAATGAAAATGTTATTAATTTATACATTTTCACAAATTAATAAGACTAAAGGGTTTAAAAAATAAAACTTACTTTGATATAATTGTAAAAATTGTTCACTTGCTTCTCCCGCCGAGCCAACTTCTGGTAAAAAGCTGGTTAATAAAATTAAGACCTGTAAAAACATAAAATATTATCATAAGCATATATAGCAAGCAGTCATATATTTAGAGTGTCTCAACTTAAAATTCACTTTTCACAATTGAGGTGGGCGTGACGATACGGCTCAGCGTCTGACTGTAAATGAGAAGATTGCGAATTTGATTCCCATTCAGGGGAAATAAATTACATATTTTCATTTTCTTACTTTGATGAATTTTGAAGTTTGGGGGATACATGGAGAACTAAGTGCCTTAACACTATTCCCTCTGCCTATCCTACCATAAGTAAGATACAGAATAAATCTAAAAACACATAAAATACAATTTACAACATACTGCTCTAGTCCTCTCATACGAGTCGCACAACGACTTCACCATCTGACAGGCGGTGTCGCGCGCAATGCGTGAGCTCGGGTCGAACATGACGGGACGGAGCCAACCGCCCTCGTCTAGGGCTAGCTGGCGCATGCCGTTCGAGAGAAGCATCTGGAAAAAGGCAAACAAGTTTTAAATACAACAGGAATAAAATAAAAATTTGGACAAGAACTTTTCAAATTTACTTGATGATATTATAATTAATGATAACAAGTGACTTTGGTGAGTAAATTAAAACACAAACAATAGTTTTTCAAAAAGATAAAAATTAATGATATAATACTTAAAAAGTACATTCAAATCACCTTTTCCTTCCACTTGCCCAAATATTTATGAGCCAAATGTAGATCCCGTGGTGGTAGCGTTGTATCGGGTGGTGGTATATCATTAGTGGCTACTAGCTTCCGCCATTGTTTGTGTGGTACACGTCCAGCCAGCCAAGCTGATAGGTCGACGACCATGTTGCCTGTTGTAGCTGGGAGAACCGTGGGCGATGCTTGTTGTGTTGATTCCTAATGAAAATTCAAATATGATACACTTAAAATTCTACCCCATCATACATAATACACATTAGCTTTACGCTGTATCCCGCACGCAGCAGGCTGGAGTGAAGACACTATAATAATACACATCAAGTAAAGATAACATGTTTGTTTAGTTTTTATATATGTCATTAAAAAATAACAATAAATTCTAAAAACAGAATTTATTGTTATTTTTAGTCACTAAAAAAGTCACTTAATTAGAATGTGAATACGGTATAATGTCGATCTATACAAAAGATGAACGTCTAAAGATATTTTAATATTTTACAATAACAATTTTAAACTTTGTAAATTCTCTTGGGTAAAAAAAAAACAATATCAAGTTTACCTTATTTTCTTTTCCTTGTTCTTCAGCGGGCGGAGGCGCAGGCGCAGCGGCGGGTGTGGCGGGAGCCATTAGTTCTTGCATGTAGCGGAGACAGGGCAAAGCTACTTGTTGTAGAGCGAACTGATGAGCTAAACATATATTATTTTATTCAACTTCATATATATCCTGTATGTAGCGGAGGAGACAAAGAGAACTTAATGTTAAGTCTCTTCGTTTTCTTCGCAGCGCCGCAATTTGGAGAGGAACGTCACGTTTTGTCTTATTACCAGAGTGAGGAGATAAAAACATTTCTTTGTCCAAATGGGGTTTGAACCTACAATCGTTGAATATAGTCAGACAATACTACGACGCACAGTCGCTTCGTTATTTAGGAATTTTGTTTTATCTCTGTTACTTACAATTAGGCGATGACGTATTTATACCAGGTATTCCAGCCAAAGCTTCAGGTTTTAAAATAACGCTGGCAGCAGGTGGTATCCCAACTACTTCCGTAAGTTGTGGGCAACACCTTAAAAAAATATTACAGTATTGAAAATATAGTTAATAAAATAAAAGTAGACTTTCATAGAGTTTCATAGACTTAAAAACCAAATAAGATGCAGCTATGTTATATTCAGAGTTCCTCAACTTACCAAACCCATAGTTTGACAATACAACGGAGTCTTACTTCCCAGCATTCAATAGAATCTTGAACCTTCACTAGGGAGCCGAGCAACAAGACTAGAGGCCTTACCTAAAATTACAAGGAAATATATAAGTAAATTATGTATTTTTTTTCAGTTTGACACTGTTTCCTAAAAATAGCAGAACAGGCCAGAGGGTAGCTAGTTTTAAGACACTCTGTTCCCCATTCTCCACCCAAACTCATTGCAACGTTTCGTCTTGTTGTGCCAAAGTAAAAACATGAAAATAAATCATTCCACTGAATAGGTATTGAACACGTAATCGTCGCGTTTCCAATCAGACGATATACCAATGTACCGCGACAGCCTCATAATATATGTATTTAAAAATTTAAAAAGATATGTTTATTTATATGAGTATTACTTACAGAGTTATTGTGATCTTGAGAGGCAGCGTGGCCCATTAGAGACAATGTAATTCTTTGTGATAGTAAATTGCACAGATGCTCTGTTGCCGGCAAGTTATCGCGCGTTACTAGGCAGATGAGAGCACGGACTTCTTCTTGGCACTAATGTAAAAAAAAAAATTAAATATATTTTTCCTTGTTATTATAAAAAAAGAGATTATAAAGTGTGTATTTAATAATATAAATAATTTACTGCATTCAAAATTTATAAACAAAATTTATTGAGTTACCAAACATTATTTTAAATATTTAATAGAATTTTATAAAATATTTTCCTCTAATTTTCCATATTCACCTGAGGTGTTCCACGATGCAAACTATGATGTACCAGCTCGTGCACGAGTCCAAAGCGACATAGCCGTGACCGGTGTTCTCGCTGCGAGGCGAGCGCGCGCAGCAGCGTTAAACACTGCTCGGCACAAGCCAATGAACAGCCGTAACAACCACCACCTGATTCTATGTGAATTAACAAAATTTTTTTTAGTTCCTGGTTTATGCGAGGGCGTAAAGAGGGAACGACAGAGGGAACTAACTTAGCGTTAGGGCACTTCGTTCCTCACGTTTCGGCCTATTTTCCCGCGCTGCGTTGTTGTGTTATCAGAGGGAGGGAATGTTAAAACAAAATTAGTTACCCCAAGTGGGTATAGAACACGCAACCTTTACGTTTACAGTTAGACACTGCACCACATCCACTTCCAATATGTATTTAAAAAATTTTAAATGTAGTGATGCAGCACTGATACCATAATTAACTTATTCAAGAGTGAATAATTATACAACGTATGCTTTAAGATGTTTGTTAACTTAAAAAAATCTTTGTTAGAAGAAAAAAATAGATTCTGGTATTCAACATGTTAGACCTAAAACCCGGAGAAACCTGACCTTTCCTGGCCTAGAAAAAAAAAGTGTATGGCCACATTAAAATCAAAAAAAGATCCTAAGTACCTTTAGTAACATCACCATCATAATTTTGCAGCAGACCAGCATAAACTGGAAGCGTGTCTCCATTTTGTTGTTCACTCTGCGATCTATCGTAAGCCACTAATTCCTTTCTGTAAATAAAACAATACAATAAATTATTTTTTAATGAGAGCAATAATCAAATAAACATTAATAAATATTTCATTAAAATAGCAAAAAAAAAACAGACCAGTTATAACATACCTGCAAGCGAGCACCTTCTGTATAATCTTGGATAGGTCTTCAAAATGTCCCTTACTTTCGACACAATACTTGTGGGCGAGTGTCTGTATGACACGGTTTATCTGCGCACCGCCGAAAGCGCCGCCAGCACCGTTGCTATTCTCATCCGCACGAGCCTCGACTCGATGCTCGCTTATTTTGTGTACTAACGACTGAAATTTACAAAATATTATTATTATTATTAGTAATTCACAATGAAATAATATTTTAAAATTCAAAATAATCAGTTGAGAAGTGACACACAAGGGTATAGGAAGTGGAAAGAGTTACGGTTTATAATCCTAAGCAAGAGTTGAAATATTTTCGTTTCTCTGCTCTTAACTATATGAAGTATGATATGATGTATATAGATCCATTCATATAAAGTACAATAATGTATGAAATATTTCCAGTCTGATTAAATAAAGTCCAGTGTAGAGTACCATCACATGACTCTTTGATTCTCCCTCATTTCTTATAATCATATAGAGAGAACAATGTATAAGAAGTAAAAATAACCTACCTCCAAAACGGGTTTGTTAGCAATAAGTTGACGGTAAACCCGATCGGCCTTGTCCAGCAGAATACCAATGGTCTGCACCATCTTCTTGCGCTCCTCGTCGTTCTCTATGGTGTCGACGGCGCAGCACGGCCGTGCTGTCAGCGTGTAGTCGAACTTCGCGTACTTGCAGAAACCGCACGCGTGACAGAGGAAAGGATCTTTCTCGTCGTAGTTTATGGCGCTAGATTAATACGAAAATATTTATAAGTCTGTCTATATGTGTAACTAGAATAGTAAGTAGTAATCTTTATTTTAATTTATTTATTAGTATATAATATGATTCGTTTATTAGAATATTATTTATTTTCATTTCTTTTCTCTAGAACCTAAAGGACAATTATATATATATTTTTTATTTTTTTAAATATATTTATATATATATATTATTATTATATATTCTACGGCTATGTTTTGTTGTTAGACATTATACTAGAGCAAACTACATTACAATATAATAATATCATGTTAAACTCAAACTATTATAAATCTTCAAGTATAGCTTAAAAATATTTTACTTACCGACACTTGTGACACTGGAATACGTTCTCGCCGCAATTGGCACAAACTCCAGGATTCGCTGGTACAGATTGAGAACAGCGAGGGCATTGAAGAGATTCACCTATTAAAATATAATACAACATAAATTTCTTAATATACTTCCATATTATGACCAAAACTTTAACATTTTAAAATAGTTTATAAAACCTGTGGCTTGTTGGTTTTCATAGAAGTCAGCATACTCCATCATAAGATTACAGGCGACAATAGGCAGCGGGAAATCAACGCGGACCTCTGACTGTCCGGACTGAAGTTGTACTCGCTTGGCTTTATGCCACATGCCTATAAATATTTTATTTGCTATTAAAAGTAATTTTACTTTTAAAAACCATATTTTAACAAAGATAAAAAATATAAACAACTAGCGGACGCGCGCAGCTTCTCTTGCTAACTTTGGGTTCAATTCCAATAAAACACGACACATGTGTTCAATGAAATATTTTTAAGAGTCTAAATTTAAAATTTTATAAAAATCGGTGATGATTTAAACATTTTTCCATACAAACGTTCAACTCCTTATTTGCACCCTTAGGGGGTGAATTCTAGAAAACCATGAAACACATGTTCAATTAAATATTTTTAAGAGTCTAAATTTCAAGTTTTATAATAATCGGTGGCGTTTTTAAGATTCTTCCATACAAACTTTCAACCCCTTATTTGCACCCTTAAGGGAAGAATTCTAGAAACCCATGAAACATGTGTTCAATTAAATACTTTTAAGAGTCTGAATTTCAAATTTTATAAAAATTGGTGCCGATTTAAAAAAAAACTATACAAACTTTCAACCCGTTATTTGCACCCTTAGGGGGAGAATTCCAGAAAACGATAAAACATGTGTTCAATTAAATACTTTTATAAATCCAAATTTCAAATTTTATAAAAATCGGTGCCGATTTAATTTTTTTTCCATACAAACTTTCAACCCCTATTTCACCCCTTAAGGATTAAAATTTTACAAAATCTCTTCTTAGTGGATGTCCAGATTACGAAAGTAAACATTTGTCCAAATATCAAGTTTCTACCATTAGCGGTTACGGCTGTGCGTGCATCTTACCTCAGTCAGTGAGGACAAGTCCTTTTATATACATACTAGCGGACGCGCGCAGCTTCGCCTGCGGATAATAGGGTAATAATACCCCTAGGGGTAAATTCTAATAAACTATGAAACACGTGTTCAATTAAATATTTTTAAGAGTCTCATTATAAAATCTTATAAAAATCAGTGGCTATTTAGACTTTTCTAAACGAACTTTCAACCCCTTATTTGCACCCCTAGGGGATGAATTAAAATAAACCACGAAACATGTGTTCAATGAAATATTTTGAAAAGTCTAATTTTCGAATTTTATAAAAATCGCGCTTCAAAGATTTTCCATAAAAACTTTCAACTCCTTATTTGCACCCCTAGGGGATGAATTAAAATGAACCACGAAACATGTATTCAATGAAATATTTTTAAGAGTCTAAGTTTCAAATTTTATAAAAATCGGTGGCGATTTAAAGATTTTTCCATACAAACTTTCAACCCTTTCATGGCACCCTTAGGGGGTAAATTCTAAAAAACCGTGAAACACGTGCTCAATTAAATATTTATAAGAGTCCGAATTTACAATTTTATAAAAATCGGTGGCGATTTATAGATTTTTCCATACAAACTTTCAACCCCTTATTTACACTCTTAGGGAGTGAATTCTAGAAAACGATGAAACACACGTTCAATTAAATATTTTTAAGAGTCTAAATTTAAAATTTTATAAAAATCGATGGCCATTTAGGAAATTTCCCATACAAACTTTCAACCTCTTATTTGCACCCTTAGAGGAAGAATTTTAGAAAACCATGAAACATGTATTCAATTAAATACTTTTAAGAGTCTGAATTTCAAATTTTATAAAAATTGGTGCCTATTTAAAAAAAAATCTATACAAACTTTCAACCCCTTATTTGCACCCTTAGGGGAAGAATTCTAGAAAACCATGAAATATGTGTTCAATTAAATACTTTTAAGAGTCTGGATTTCAAATTTTATAAGAATCGGTGCTGATTTAATTTTTTTTCCATACAAACTTTCAACCCCAATTTCACCCCTTTAGGATTAAAATTTTTCAAAATCCCTTCTTAGTGGATGTCCAGATTACGAAAGTAAACATCTGTCCAAATTCCACGTGTCTACCATAAGCGGTTTCGGCTGTGCGCGCGTCTTACCTCAGTCAGTGAGGACAAGTCCTTTTATATATAGATATATAGAATATATAGATAATCACAGGTTTTGTATGAACAAAAAATATTTCTTTCATAATAATTCAATAGTGAGTAATATATTATAGAGCATAGTATAATATGTTATTAATGTAAAAAAAAATCGTAACTAAATTCCAAATAGACGTACGAGACTGATAAGTAGTAAATATTATGAAAAACACACTCACTCGGCTTATTCTTGAGTTCCTGCACAGCTTGGACAGTTCTATTGTTGTAATAGAAATTGATAGTGCGCACCATCTTGCTCCTCTTGATATCACCGATACGCAGGCTGATGCGACTGATCATGTGGCTGTTCACCAGCTTCACAATCTGCGTGGTCGTCGTGAACTTCGAGTCGATCTGTGACCGTTATACGCGATTAGCCCTTATTTGGTCGGTGCACGGTGGCACGCGCAGCGTTACTTATGTAGACCAGGGATGTTATGGAGCTATACCTAAACGTATCGATGATTTCGGATACGGGCAGATTCGAAATGAGGTTCATTTTGCCTGGCCTCTGATACTTACTTCTCACTACGAAGCAGTTGAACATCAGTACAAGAATGTAAAAAACAGCTGCCAATAATAATTTTTTAAAAATTAATTTCTCTAATATTCGAAATAAAAATATTCGAGGCGCAAGAAACTCAGCGGGACTTATTTTTTAAAATCAATTTTATACAAATTCATATTTAATTATTTGTCACAATGATACAATGATAGTATTTTTCTCATATCCTACTAGAGATCTAAAATACATCCATAACATCCCTGATGCGAACTACTACACATCTATATGCTGTCTAACTACACATGGCTAACTACCACCTTTTTTATTCTATACAAAATATAAACACTTCTAATTCATTTATACACATAATATATTTATTATAACAAAAACATAATATTATCATGAAATTTTATTAAATTAAAAAAATTGCATATCTAAATACCACAGCATGCTTTTGCAAGCTTTGATATATAAAAAAATTACCTGTTATTGTCGACAAAAATTTACAAAAATTTTGATGTAAATTAGTTTCAATCGTTTTATTTACCCCCAATTTTAAACGCCATTGAAGCCATTAACACAGCATTCCCCATAAATGACCCTAACTATAGTGAATAGCAATTTTATTAATTCTCAAACCTTGATAGTAGGTAGTTTGATGGTCGCCATCGGTACTTCGGGGTTGTTGCAGACGAGACAAGGCTCAGACTCCAGATAGTATCCATCTAATTCAACGTAGGCGCCGAGAGCGGCGTACAACGCCGCGTTACCGTGAGACGATAACAGCTGATTTTGGTTGCGAAGCAGTTCCACTGCACTGCTTATGTAATTCTGTTGAATCATTTTTATAAATGTATAATGAAATGTAAATTTTTCGTAGTGTGAAAGATTTTGTTTAATGTACTACACATGAAAGGCCTTTTGTAGCAAGCAAGCAAGCAATATAGGTGGAGAATAACAGGTATAAATACTCCATTCCTTACTTTCTATCCAATTTTAGTGTTAAATTGCGGAATTCAACACCGCGCTTTGTCTATTATAGAGGAGAAATTAAAATAATATTAAATATAATGAATATCCTGAGTGGGAATAAAACCCAAAATGAGAAGCTGTTCCACTGGCCTACAACAGACTACATATATTTTGTGACATTCATTATTTGATAGTAATTATTATAAAAGTAAAAGTGAACTCACCTCAGATTCAATATTTGGTGTTTTGAGAGTGAAATATCCCAGAAGGTCAACAAATTGAGCCGCTTTGCGTCCGTATTGCGGCAACGTAGGCCACAATCCCCACAGCAATGACACCAACGACTCTTGCTCTACTTGGGAGCAGTTTCTGAAACATACATTTATATAAATATATGTCAGCATATTTCATTATATATAATTTTATAACTAATATTCTATTTTAACAATTTGTTAGTATCCTTAAAGTTTACCAATATTAACTAACGATGTAAGGCGAGGTATAGGTTTTTAATATAAAGGTGGATGCAAGTCATCGAGTCTAATAATGTTATTTTAGCAGTAAACGCGAATAGTACAAAACGGTCAAGGAGTCCTGGCCGCGTTGAAGTTATTTGTAGATGCTAAAAGCCTAACTTTAGGGCGACTACAATTTCATTTTCACGATTTGACATTTAAATAAAAACAATATTTTCTTACTTGTAAATAGCTAGAAGTAACGCATGCGCTTGCCAACGCACTGCTGTTGAATTAGTCTCCAATAAGAAAGCCTTTACAAATAATTTAAGTTCTTCCTGGGTCACCTAAAACATGATTGTGGTTGTAAGTTCACATAATTAAAATAAAGAAGAAATGAGTACATGTGTAGTAAGGTACAAAATGTTGTCACCTGTTTCCATATTTGCTGTACCAGTGGTGGGACTCTATGTTCCTGGAACTTTGATCCGTCAGATACAAACGCATCACTTTCGGCGCTTCTCTCCCGTTCTGACCATTCAGCAGTATTCTTTAATTGATAAAGTATTTAACATTACAATTTAAATACAAGATATATTTAAATATTAATAATTCCCGACTGGTATAGAATATGTATGTATGTACGTAATTTTCTTTATTATCTCGTAACTCCAGCACCACTGAACGGATTTACATAATTGAGGATTCTTCCCAAGTGTTCTTACATAGGTAACGTTAAAAAAAATAATCGTGGCACCTGGACCAGGACGCCATTGGACTAAGTGAAAAAACATTTTTTTTCCAAATACTTTCTATTAGGTATCAAATTCAGAGCTCAATGCGAGGATTTCAAATAGTTATATCATGATTCTAGTTACTGTAATACTAATAAAAATAATACCATGAGAAAGTTGATAAATATAGACTTTGCTCTTTTACTTTCTGAAACCGGTAAAGTTTCAATGCAACACGACCGGGAACGCGAAATAGGGACCTAATACTCCATGCCCAAATAATCCTAATGAATACTAACCAAAAAGTACAAAAATAAAAAAAATATATAAAATCAAAAACCCCGACTATACTATAACGACTAAAACACTAAATAGGAAAAAAAAACAAGCCCATTAGTTTATTAGGATTAACTAAGAGTCGGGACCAATAAGTAATTATTCAAATAATTAAATCTTTACCAGGAACCCCGCTTAATTTAACGAGGAGGAACTTTCCACATAAAAAAACAATCTACCAAGTGTAGAGAAACTCAATCAAAAAAATTCGTCTCCTTACTGTGGAGTAAGAATATATTTTTCCTATGGGGGTGTGGTGGGCGCAGGCGCTAGGACTAACCTTGTCCTGCACGCGCTGCACGGCGACGGGCGGCGTAGAGGCGGGCGTGGCGGGTGCGGGCGCGGGGGGCGCGCACAGTGCGGCCTGCAGCAGCTGCAGAACGGTGGGCGCCACGTGCGGGTGCAGTTGGCGTGCCACACGCACCAACCAGCCCAGCGTCTCGCGGCGCTCCGTCACGCACGTGTGCTGCCAGTTGCCGGTGCGCGCTGATACTATTTCTGCGCACGCCTGGTGAATTTTATTTTGTCTTTACAATATTGATATACTTTGTCATTAGAATATTAGAAATAATGATAAAACAGAACTACATTAAAATTATAAAGTCCAAAATAAATATGATAAATAACATTCAATTATTTCTTCTCTGATATTCTCATAACAATAAAACATTTTTAATTCACTATGAAATTTTATTTTTTGTGATTATTATTATTAAAATAATATTTTTAATTGACCACAATCTATAATTTACAATAAAGTATACCTTCAGGTGATCCATAAGCCGTACGAGCTTATCGTAAGCGGGGTCGGTGGCGAGCAACACGCGCGCGGCCCTCAGGTGCGTGTCGAGTGCGTGCACGTCGCGGAGCTGTCTGTAGCGCTCACGAGTTCCGCACAGCAGTAAGAGAAGCTTGCGTACTTGTTTTCTAATTTAAAATTATTTTTATTACTTATAAAAACAAAGTTAAATATTGAATTAATAAAAATACCAAATCTATATGAACTACTTAGTGTAAATAAACTACTTAATATAAATTACTTAGTGTAAAGTAAATAAATGAAATGGAGTAAAAATATGTTCTATTTATACCTTGAATAAAAGATAACGGGGCAAAGCAAAGACCTGTTCTGCCAATCAAGGAAGTGTATTAACGCTATGTATTAACCTGGGTTCTTTCAGCCATTTTGCTATGTATGGGATAAAAAATCTATTTATAAAAATGATACAAAAGTATATATTATTAGAACTTTTCAATACCTGAGTGGTGTTTGCTGATTCATCATATACTCGCATAGCAATGTACGCCAGCGTGCATCAAAATGTTTATTATCGCAGTGTTTGTGTATTTGACATGGCAGCCTCAGTGCCATCTCCATTACTAATTGTGGGTAGTTGTCGAATACATCGAGGGCGTGACCTGAATAAAAATCATAATATTTTTAAAGTGTTATTTCAACCTAAAGATGGAAAAATTGAAAGTTTATGATTTTATTATTTGATATTAAATAAAATCAGTGTAAAATACTCCGGTCCCCACTTTCTGTCGAATTCTGGAGGCATTGCGTGCTGAGTGGCAGAACTCAACGCCGCGCTTTGCCTCTACATCAGAGCAAAGAAATAGAAATATAAACGTAAATAAATATTTCTCTTCCTCGAGTCGGGATCGAAGTCACATACTTGTACCGCTGCGCCATGACGGCCTTTATTTGATATTTTTAGTATTTATACCATAAATTTTAAGCTAATATAATGCGGATACTCACTCTTTACATACTCCTTGACAAAGAATGGTTGCATATCGGGTAGAGGCTGTGGTGGCTGTGGCTTAAGTAGTTGCTGAGCAGTAGTGGTAGAGCCTGTATCTGTAATAAAATAATTTTAAGTAATATTTTTGAATTTGATATTTATTACAAACAAGTTTCAACTTTTTAATGGTCTTCTTCATATTGTTCATATTATCTATCTTTTTAATATACAGAGGACAGTCCTGAGATAGGCCCCTACGTCACGACTAGTGACAAAGTGTCCTTGTGGGTTCGATCCCCACTCGAGGGAAAGGAAATGTTTATGTAAAATTTATATTTTCAACGAGAATAACCTAGCAAGAAACATAAAACCACTTACTATTACTCTTCTCCCTCCAATACGGCAACAGAGACACTAACACGTTATAGCAATGTTTAGGAGCCCCCGCTCGCACCAAAGCGGCGGCCGCCAGCCTCGACACGTGGGCAGCGCACGCCGCGCCCGACACCTCGCCGCGCGAGACCGTACTACTTGTACCGCTGGTACCGCAGGTCTTCCAGCGGGCCATGAGAACACCTGGAATTAATCATACGTACACAAAGATTTGTATATAGAAGTGGATAAGCTATACGCTCTGTCTAGCACCTAATCATATACAGAAGCAGCAAATGAATTGGCAGCCTTTTCTTAAAGACTGTTTTGAGTTCATGTCCTTAAACATCCCAAATAAACCTGGCGTCGCTCAGTTCTCGGCCTTTTTCAACAATAGAAACCATCGATATAAATGTTCTGAATATATTCGAATTCATAAAGAAAAAATAGACAAATATTCATAATGCTATTTCCAATAAAACAACATACTTATGCCGAAGCAAAAACAATCAATCAAACCACTCACTAAGTAATCTCATAATAACTAGCTGCAACTCCCGTCTATTGGTGCGCACATGTACAGGCGGGTCATGCAATTCCGTTTGCGTATCTAATTCAGACACGAGTAACTCCAGTTTCAGTATGACAAGGTGCACTTCACGTTTTTCATTAGAATCCTCCCCATTGGTGGGCTCCTCTGGTTGTATATCCAATTCATGGACTAACACATCAAGTAATCGTTCTAGGACCACACGATCGCCTTCAACGCTAGAATCCAGGTCTCCGGCGAGCATGAGGATGACCTAAAATGTTTTTTTTATTATAATATTATCCTTTATTTTATTATATTTTTATTATATATTAATATATTCCGTCACTACAAAAACTTTACATTATGATCAATGAGTTATGATAAAAATAGAAAACCTACATTTTTTTAAATCTATGGAATTTTGAGTGTATGAATTGAGGCCAGTAATGACGCAAGGGCGATACAAGCGTGTTACAGTAAACGCTAGAGGTTGTGGGTTTGATTCGCACTCGGGGAAATCGTTGAGTTCCGCCATGCTACACGTAATACCTCCAGAATTCGGCGGAAAATGAGAAGCGGAGTATCTTAACACTAAGTTCCCTCTGCCTATCCATTCGTAGCAACACGCGGGATACAACGTGAAGCTAAAAAATCCTAAGCTTTAATATCTATTTATATAGACAAATCGTACCTGCACAAACGGTATAGCACGAACACCAGGCAAGGTCCTCAGCGTGGGGAGAGCGTTCAACGCGGCAGACAGCAAAGAAAGCCGCAGCGCGTGCAATTTACGCGTCTCGTTCTCCACTTCAACCGCGCGAGACGTCGACGCTAATGGTTGCGAGGAACTCGATGGACCTGTTGTTAAAATGTAAAATTAAAATAACGTAAAAAAAATTTCAATTCAAACCAGTACCAGTTTTAACCTTAAGATTAATTTACAAATTTGCATTGTTCCATGGATTGTGAAAATAATTTTATAACTAATATTTTAATTTCAAAAATGAAATTTAATTTCTGTATGTATTAACACACCACATAATAAATAGTTTAAAATATTTACCTGCAATTACAGCCGGGACCTCCACAGTAGTAGACGGTTGTACTGGTGCAGACATTTCTCCTAGTAATAAAATATTCTATTATAAATAAGATTTAAAAAAAAATATGCAAAATGATATTATTAGTAATATTAAATCCATTTATCTATTCAGTGAGGCTGAAGGAGTCTAACTATAAACGATATTATAGGATTAAACCCACAAGTTGATCCAAACGCAGGAAATGAATTATTTTCATTTAGCCGCTAAGTCGACAAACCGTGGCGTTAAATTCAGCCGCTCAAAATGCAGTATCTAGAATTCGAGTATGAAATATCTTAACACTTGGTTTTCTATTTAAAAAAATGTTACCATAAGCACTGCTTCGTCCAGAGACTCCTCCAATGCTATCAGCAGCAGAGCCGCCGCTGTCGGAGGCCGCTGAACCACCCGCTTCAGCCGGGGACGTGCGTAGCGTGCTACCATCAGTCGCTGCTGTGCTACCTTCGTCGTCAGATCTGCGTAAAATATTAAAAATGCAATAATTGAACTGAGTTCCACCTGAAATGGCGAATCTCAATAAATTGGCGGGAATGGTGAATAGTGTCTAAACACCAGGCTCTGCTTCTGCTGTATGCATGCCACAAACAGCAGGATAATACAAGATACACCGTGAAATTAAATAAAAAATAATAATAGTTCGTTATTATTTATACAATAAACTCAATTTACACAAAACAATAAAAAAAATCAAAAACAAACGCATCTCTCACCCATTAGGTGAAGCAGTGGCATCGCTATAGGCGGCGGGTTGAGCGGGCGGCGCGGCGGGCTGTGAGGGCGCGGGGGGCTGCGCGCGTCTCTCCTGCTCCTGCAGGGAGAGGGCGATAGCGAGCTCCACCATCGTCTCGTCGTCCGCGTCAGCCGGTATGTCTAGCAGCGCCTCGAGACCTGCGGTGGGGGGATTGTATGAGGTGTAGATTACTGACTGGCTCTACGACTCTATTAAAATTTAACTTTATTTTTGCAGTCAAATCGGACATTACACGCTGGCACAAGTATGGTAAAATTTTTGAGAGACATCAAGCATGTCTCTCAAAAATTTTACCATAAAATACTTGTTCCGTGCCCCAAGCGGGCTGTATATGCGATGGTTGTGGATTAAATCCAGAGAATGAAATATTTAATATTTTTTAATAATTTGGTGGAACATTTTCCATCAAATTATTAGAAATAGGAACGGATTTTTTAAATTAAATGGACTGTCTTACCACTAGGTTCCCAGGTACCCTCTACCTACCGCACGGGATTCATCGTGAAGCTATCTTAATTATCTAAGCTAACTTAGTGAAGCTATCTTAGTTAGTATTGTTAAAAATCTTTTAACAATACTAACTAATACTCTTTACTTTTTGTTTTTAAAATAATTAAATTTCTTCATTGTTGTGTTACTATTGTTTTATATAATTTCAATAAGAAATTGCTTATTAAACAAACACCTCACAGAAATAACTTATACACTTATACAATATAAGTAACATAGCTCACCGCCATCAGGAGCTAGCAGCACCATTGGTTCCAACGAATCATCCACATCCATATACTGGTTCTCTTGTTGCTCCTCGCGGTTTGCGTTTAATTCTGACTCGGACACCACTGCTTCTGTGATTGAGCTTGTGGGTTGCGCTGTTGTCGTTGATGATACGGCACCTATGTCAATAAATTTAAACAAATAATGGTTAATCTGTACTATTAACCATGCTTTGTGTCACGCGGATCACACATGAAGTAAGAATGTTATGCAGAAATAATATTTTTCACATTTTGAACAAATAAGCTTAGCCTATTTGGGGATAAAATTATATATTGTTATAGCCTTTTCAAAAATAAGACCAAAGAAAAATATAATTATTTCAGATATGTTTCAATTGTCCTACTTTTAATATTTTTTATCAATATCAATAGTTAAATATTATAAATCATTTTTTATTATCTTACCTGGAGTATTAGGTGGGGAAGGTATGTATACACGACGTCTTTTAACTCTTGGTCTTAGTACACGCATTAGTGCCGCTTTGGCTCCAAAGCTTATACTTTGGTCTTCAGCCAGTAGAAGTGATAAGTAAATTTGATTGCCGAAGTCAATCTAAAGCAACAAAATTATTCTTAAAGTTTTCGTATCATCCTTTTAAATAAAATTGATAGTTAAAAAAAACTTATATAAATTGTATAAATTACCAAGTTAAATGCAATACCGAAAAGATAATGTTTAGCAAGTATTTAAATATATTTTTTTCAAAAGATGTCCTCCCTTATTTCACTGTCACTCTGTATTTGACAATATTTAAAGTGGACTAATGAGTCAACATGGACTAATTAATGAGTTGTAAATCATTGGACCGATGCTAGTTGGGAAAACTTTCTTAATGAATAAATTTTATTATATTTTACTTAATATTTGTTAAAATTTATAGTTCCTCTGGTGGCCTTCGCTCTGGCGTCGAGGCAAAGTCAAAGTCAAAATATCTTTATTCCATAAAAATGCTTAACATTTACTTGGACATGTCAAAAAAGTAAAAAAAAATTAAAAACAAAATAACCAAAAAAAGTGCAATTTTGACTTGAAATAAGCCCGTTCAAATAGTTGAGCTCATGAGAAGATCCAGGCAAACTTTTTTAACTGCCAATATTTGTTACAAATTACAATTAACAATTTTAACTTAAAATTGAGCAACTCATTTCCAATCATCTTTATCGCGAACTGCGCCTGCTTTTTTAAACTTGCTCTGCTTTGAGGTCCACCACAATTCGACCACACACAATTCGTCAAATTTGTGGTTGCCACCACAATTCGACGACAAATGGAGAATGGAGTGTCTTAACACTAGGTTCCGTTTGCTTACCCTGCTGATTGTGGGATACAGCGTGACTATATTTAAACAAATCATTAAAAATATCAACAAAAAACTCACACAATCAGCGTCACCGTGCAACTGGAACGCATGTATAGTATCAGCTAACGCATGCAGGGTATGCTCCGCATGCCGAAGTCCATACGATAATATGCCAGGAGGGCCCGCGGTTTGATTCCGACACTCAGCCAATTTCCATAGAACGCTGCTTAACAACGCGCAGAGATGGGGCTCTCCGTCATTTTCCTCTTTGTAGCCACTCTTCCATAGTGATGACCAGTTGCCTGTGTAAAATAAGTGTATTTATTATTTAATGTGAAAAGTAATAAAGTTTTTGATATGTAATATTCGAGATATAAATTGTATTTTAGAACTATTCATGGAAATTAATGATTCGGCAGTGGCGGCTAGTATTCTTACCCTCTAATTGTTGTCTAAACCAAACTTTAATTCAAATAGCCATACTAATAGTTTCCGTTAAAATAATCATAAAAGTAGTTAAAATAAAAGATGTCAATTTACTTAATATGCTAACATATTTTTACCATCAATCGGCTTAGGCGGCGTGGGCGCACTAAACTTGACGAGATGATGTGGTCGCGCAACCGCTACGCCGCGCGCGAGCAACACTAGACGGAAGTACGCCTCGGGATCGATGTTGCGAGCGTCGGTGGTGTCACGTAACTCACAGAGTGATGTTGACACGTATTTTAGGATGGCTTGATCCTGTTATACAGATAAAAATAATTATTTGGCTATGTAATTAACACAATGGTAAATTGATATATATATTTTTTTATTTTACAATAAATCTTATACTTTATGAAAACAAACTATAAACCTTAGTTTAATAAACCTTATAGTTTTACTGACAAAAATGAGAAATAGATATGAACCAACCTTGAACTGATGATACTGTCCTTGATACACGGCTCTCAACAAGCACTGCGCGCGCGCATTGAGGTGGGCAGACGCGGGCGCGCAGAGCAACTTGCGCGCCGCTTCCGTGCCCGCCTCGGCGCCCGCCGCCGCGCCTGTGCTGGACGGCGCGCTGGCTCCTAGCTCCAGCGCTTCGAGTGCCGCGCATGCAAGACGCTCAAGCGAACTTGGCTTCCAAGCACCATTGTTGTTTTCTGATTCCTTTTTGATGGACAAAATAAATTTTATGTTATTATAGAATAGAAAATAAATTTCTATATTGTATATATCCTTACCACTTCTACTGGGCAATATTCATTATTTAATATAACAAACAAAAGCAAAATACCTGAGCCACTTTACTGGACGATGGGCAAGCAGAAGGATCTTCATTTTCTTCTGGCCAACCAAATTGTTCTTTATTCTTGCCATAAATCTATCAAAACAATGAAACAAAGTATTTAAAATAGAAGAACATGTTGTATCTTTAAATGGAAAAATAAATAATGTAAGATATATTTTACCTTGACAGACTCGACCATAGTCACACCATCAGGATCTTGAGACGGGCCGAAATTAATAACAAGCTTCTTATCTGACTGCAATGATTCTTCACGTGTCAAAGGAATGTCGAACCAACGATTCCTGACAACTATAGTTGGAATAGACCTTCCATAAACCTAAAAACGTTAAAAAAGTTTTAAATGTAACCAAAACAGAGTTGATATAAGTATTTATTATCATATATTTTTTTAAGTGTTATTTATACAGTATTGAAAGAAAAATATTAATAAATATATAGAAACACAAATAGATAGCAGTTAAAATCGCACCTCATAGAAATCTATCAAACGCTTATAAACTATTTCTTAAAAATATTATTATACCTCAACATAAGTAGGAGCCCTTGCGACATCCTGACTTCCGAGCAATACTCGAATTCCGCAAATGACCATATTGGGGTCAGAGTTAGTCACTTCCATGGAAAACCCGCTCATTTTTGTAGACACCACATACAAACCTGAATGGAACAAAGCTTTTTATGATATTTTGTACGAATCAGATATAATAAAATCGGCTATTCAACTTAAATTGAACTTTTTTCAAGGAGATAGTAAATATGCAATTATGAAATAATTCGTCTTATATTATTCGGATCAAATTAAAGTAACACATTACATACCAGTAGTATTGAGACGATGTTTGATCTGTCCAGTGTTGTACACTTGAAGGAGATCATTTCCTCCAAATTCAATATCAATCATGGCAACGCAATGTTCGAAAAAGTCAATCGGGAATTGTGGTGTTCCATTAGAGTTGGACTTTGTCACCGTCTGCAAAATAATAACCAATATGAAAATTTATATAAGAGCCACTTTAGGTAAACCAAAAAGCATAAATTTCAAAATATTTCAAAAACTACAAATAGTATTTAAAAAATTATAGTTTTTTCAGCTTCGTCCCTGTATCACTCACTTTTTGCACGAAATTAAGACGATGCTATGACGACGAGAGCGGTCCGCTTACAGCGCAGGCAGAGCCCACAACCATTGCTTTTACGTATTACTATTGCGTGAAGATTTAATGTTTCAAAATAAAAACAAACAACAAAATAAATGCATAGGCCAGTCGTGGCGCAAGAGCAGAAAGTGTGACTGTAAACGCGACTTGTTTGCGGACGCGATCCCCATTCAACGAAATGAAATATTTATTTAAATTTATATTTTCATATCTTTACTCTGGCAACAAGGCAAAGCGCGGCGTCGAGTTCCGCCACTCAACACCCAATGCCTCCAGAATTCGGCGGAAACATTACTTCTTCACATTAGGTTCCTTCTGCCTACCCTGCTATGTGCGGATACAGTGTGAAGATGATAAAAAAACCCAAAATAGACAATTCCATACCTGTTGAGCTTTACCCTTAGCATGAGTGAGCAGCCTCGGCCGGCGTCTCGGAGCGTGCACCGGCTGTATAGCGGGCGACAGCCAGTAGCCGGTGTGGTCCTGGCTGGCCGCGTACATGCGCAAGCTGCCGTCCTCGCATAGTAGTATTAGAGTGCTCTTCTGCTCTCCGCCGCCGCCGCACCAGTGGCGGACGGCCACCATGTCTGTTATCTTCGCCTTGGCTGGTACAACCTAATACAAATCGTTTTGTTTGTTAAATTAAATCTTCAAGTGTTCTGTTGTATAAAGGAGTATCAATATACTCCTGTTTCAATAAACATAAATCAAAAAAAGAAAAAAAAATGTAAAAAAATAAAAAAAGCAGAAGGGAAAAAAGAGCAGAAAAGGCCGCGGACCACCAATGTCCATGTTGTGTTTTAGTTAATAATAATAATAAAAAAGACGTTAAATCGTGTTGCAGTCAATTTGTTTGGTAACGTTTTTTTTTTATATAAAATTGCATGAAAATAAAAAGAAAATTTGAAAACATACTTTAACTTTAACTTAAAAGATTAAATGATAAATCAAATAATTTACGTATTTACCTTAATCTCTTGCACAAATATGTTATTAGATGTTAGCATCAACACTACAGGATTGTTAGAAGCCTGCATGACGGCTGTCACAAGACCGGGATGTCCTGGCACTTCAGCCCATTGGCATAGCGACTGCACGCCGCCTTGCTTGCCACGTCCGCCTTCTTTTTGTATTGCCGCTGACGATAGCGTTATCATGGCGGTTCCTGGATGAAAAGATTTTAAGTATATTATTCTATAACTATATAATTTGAAATAAAAGACTATATTAACTATATTTTGAAATAAAAGATTTACCTTTTTAGATTTATTTGTGATAATGTTAAAATATAATATTATATTATTCAATACTTTACCTTTGACGCTATCTTCAACTGTATTCAAAGGTGCAAGGAAGCTCTTTCCTTGAGCATATGAGAAGAAAAGTATTCTAAGTGTGTGAGAGTAGTATATCGACACTCCTCCGCCTCCTACTAAGCTAGCCACATCCTACATAAAAAAATATTCACAATTTTATGTTTACAATAGAATAAAGTGTAACAGATAAGAAGAAGAAACGCTTAAACCTTTTTCAGACTTTGCACAGAAAATAATTTAATTTGTTTTCGTTTAGTTTTCTATGATTACAAATATATTACAATAACAGATCAAAAACCTACAACATACAGTGAAAAAATGTCAACAGCTTATGTGACAGTGACAGCGCAATATTTATTTACACTTATGTTCTTAATTAGAACTATAAATAATAAAAATAATTTCAACATTAAAAACAATTTATGTTCAAAGTATATTCTATATATATTGAAAGCTTATTCTCTATACCTGAATCTCTGGGTGAAGCACTTCAAGTGTATTGGTAACATAGAATGTGCCTAATATAGCCCGCGATTCCTCGCTCATGGGCTGCCAGTATATGTGTCCAGCGGAACTCATACACAACATGTGCATAACATCCTCTTGGTTAACAAATGTTACATCTCGGACCTAGAAAAAAATTAAGTAACATTAAATTAATTGATTCATTAATTTGGCCATAATTTCAACCCTCAATTATTTTAATCAGTCAATATTCAAACTCTCTCAACCCTCAAATATTATAAATCAATCAATCAATATTTTATAATCTGTATAATGTAAAATATTAAATAAAAATATAGAATAAATTTTATATATACCTTTCCACTAGGCACAAGGAAGTGATGCATAGGATTGTTTAAATCTTTGCTAAGATCAAATATCTTGACAAAGTCAGAGGTGACCAAAGCAAGTTGCGTCTGAGATCCAGGAAGCCAAATCGCCTTAATCACGTAATTGTTAGCATCCAAGCCTGTGTTTAGTACTAAATGGTCTGCTACAGCACCTGGAGAGGAATATAACATAGAAATATCAAAATCAATAGTGCTTTTTTATAATTATTTAGTATTTAAGCAAACAGTCACAGTTAAAACAAAGATTTTTCTCTGTGGTAAAATCTGTATGTTTTGATATATGATTAATGTATAGTGTACATATACACTAGGTAAACACAGATGATGATTTCTTTATAAGTGATAAGCCTTATCTCAATGTTAGGCATGATTTAACCATGTATAAAAAACATAATCTACAAGATATTTTATCATAATCATAATTGTCAATTATATAAATACCACTTATTTCCTATTTAGCTATGAAAATGTATATATAGATATTTTTGAAATTTTAACTTACCACCACTATTGAAAGTAAGAACATGACATTCCCTCAAACCACACACAGCTAAAAGATCTTCATTCCAAGGGTTTCCACTTAAACTCAGTACAGTGAATGGTATGGGCGCAGACGAAAGCCTGGTGAGGGTCAATTTGTGTTTTGAAGAGTCCGCTTGTTTGAGTAACGCTGATAGTTGCAAGACCGTAATTTTTCCTGTGAGCATTAATATAAAATATGTTAATGTATAAAGATCAAAAATTGCGATGGAACTATAAACCATAAAAAATACATGTAACAATAAAAATATTCATATTTTATTGTTATTGACAAAAAAAAAAATATCGTGAAAACCAAACAAACCTTTCTCATGTGAAACAGCAAGGTGTTGCCGACGTCCGTGCGGGGAGGCGAGGCAGCACATCGCCACGCGGCGTAGCTTGTGCGCCGACATTAGCTGGCGGATAGTCTGTCCATTCTCGCCAGTATACGACATTCGTACATTCTCGAATGCACCTTCTTGGGAACCTATAATATTTATATATTACAGTAAACTTATAATTATCTGTTGTGAACTTCAATATAAACTTCTCAAAATTTACGTGAAACGCAGTAAGAAAAAAAAAATAAGTAGATCTTTTATTATAACAAGAAACGGTTTAGAAAAAAACATTTTTTTTAATTATACTATCAAAATTATAAATTAAATAAAAAAATCCATTATAATTTTTGTAGTATAGTGACAATGCTCTCTAGTATGAAACACGATTCGTCTATGAACCCAATATGACTGAACTACTTTGAGGTCATATGGAGTAATTTAACAAAAATCTCACCTAAAGTGGGCATCATGAGCGTATCAGTATGCGTGAACCGTTTCTCTCCCAAGTGTAGTTGGGCGAGGGCACGTTGGGCACGTCCGTGTGCGCCCACCGCGGCGCCTCGCTCGCAAGCCGCGCGCACCGGCCCTGCGAGGGCGCCTAACAACCGTCGCACGCGCTCCAGGCAACCAGACCAACCACTGTACGATAGTAGGAATGAGCGGCAGCCTATCAGGATATAGAAATATTTTTTTAGAATGGCATCGGTAAGCACAGTGTCGAACGCTGTCTAACTAGGTGATGACGACACACGCAAAGTGACTAACAATGGGTCGAGAGGAAGAGCTGTAGCTTCAGCTCAGTGAAGAGATCTATGACCAGCAGGTGGACGTAAGCCGATAATGATGACGGAGATGATGATGTGTAGATTAATAGCGACTGAAAAAATATACGTTTTTATGTCCTTAATACATTTATGTAAAAAACCTAAATAGTTGTCTGTTTAAATATTTCACAAGTAAATATCAATGGCTAAACATAAATGATGAACTTTTAAAAATGTTTTCTATACCTACACCATAAATCTATAACGAAAATAGCATTACATTACATTACACATATTTACCTTGTATATTATGAGCAAGTACTGGTCTCCGTGGTGGTGCATAAATAGCAGGAGGAGTGGGACTCGATGGACGACGTCTAATGGATGGTGCGGGAGGTGTCTCATCATTCCCACCGCTGGCCCCGCGGGCACCGCCCAGCGTTACAGATCTTTTTACAAGAGCTTGACAACTACAAATATAAATATAGAAGATTGCATTATTCCCTCCAGTATGTATAAATAATGTGAAATATCATTAAGATAAAATTAATTTAGTTAGTTGGATAACAAAAGTAAACTTAGATGTAAGTAATAATTCAGAGATCAGCTTCACGCTGTATCCCGCACACAGCAGGGTAGGCAGAGGGAACCATGTGTTAAGACACTCCGTTCCCCAATTTCCGCCGAATTCTGGAGGCATTGCATGTTGAGTGGTGGCTCTCACTCAATTCAACGCCGCACTTTGCCTCGACGCCAAAGCGAAGAAATTATAATATAAACTTAAATAAATATTTCCTTTCCTCGAGTGGGGATCGAACTCACAACCAGTCAATTTCGCAGCACTCTTTGAACCCTTGCGCCACGACTGTGCCTCAGAAATCTATATATATAAAATCGAAAGGTCACTCACTCATCACGAAATCTCAGAAACTACATGTGCTAGGAATCTCAAATTTTGCATAGGAGTTACTTATAGGACGTAGGTGCTCGCTAAGACGGGAATATGCAATATTCGACTTCTAAGGGGTTGTTTTTGGGGTCGAAAGTTTGTATGAAACTTCGTTACTACAAATGCTAGGAGTCTCAAATTTTGCATAGACGTCACTAGGACGTAGTCATGGAGTCAGAAATTAATAATAACATAGTTCACGCGGGTGAAACCGCGAGCGGGCCGCTAGTACTTCTATAAAACGCAGAGCACATGCTCATAATCCTAAGGAGTCATTTTAAGCATTAACGAAGTAAGTGGAGTAAGTAAGTTCTAAAGATGAGATGTGCAGATAAAAAAAACATAGATTAAAAAAGAATAACAAATATACCTAGAATCAGATTTAGCTCCACAATCACAAAAAAAGTTTCCAAATTTAGCGTAGGACACATCATGTCCGCGGTGGCATACGCGCGCGCACACCGTGCACACGCCCACGCCGTCCACCATCTTGCACGTGTGGCAGTGATACCAGTGCTGGTTCATGAACTCACGTTGGGTCACCGTGAAGGTACATAGCTTGTATTGAAGCATCGCGTCTTCGTCCTAAAAATATGTTTATTAATTTTATACGAAAACTTGTATACTATATAATTATTATGTCCTATTAAGAATCAAACAATATCTTCATAAATGTTTTTTTTATATAGCCATATTAGACAAAGGAATAAATTGCATATCCTTGTTTCTTTACTAGGAAGACCTAAACATTTCAATTACATCACAGCAATATTATCTATATATATAAAAGGACTTGTCCTCACTGACTGAGGTAAGACGCACGCACAGCCGTATCCGGTGATGGTAGAAACGTGAAATTTGGACAGATGTTTACTTTTGTAAACTGGACAAAATCCCTTAGTGGAACTAAGGGATTTTGAAAAAATTTAACCCTAAAGGGGTGAAATAGCGGTTGAAAGTTTGTATGGAAAAAAAAATCGGCACCGATTTTCATAAAATTTGAAACTTAGATTTTTAAAAGTTTTTTATTGAACACGTGTTTCATCGATTTCTAGAATTCTCCCTCTAAGGGTGCAAATAAGGGGTTGAAAGTTTGTATGGAAAAATATTTAAAACGCCACCGATTATTATAAAATTTGAAATTTAGACTTAAAAATATTTCATTGAACACATATTTCATGGGTTATTATAATTCACCCTTAAATAGGCAAGCGAAGCTGCGCGCGTCCGTTAGTTATATTATAATATTCATCACTTACAGAATCATCTGCACTGGTATCGTCGTCGTCTTGTTGTTCATCTGTGTAATCCAAGTCAAAACCGAGGTCTGATGGCGAATCCCAAGTTGGACTGACCGAGCGCCAAGCTATTTTAAAGCAAATTATATATTACAAATTTAATATTGATAACCATTGTAATGAGTGCTTATATATCTTGTAACTTCCCAAAAATAGGGGATCTAGGGAATCTATAGAATAATAAGTATTAAAATCAATAAAGGCCAGTTGTGGCGCAAAGGCATAAGGGAGCGATGGTAAACGGCACATGTTGTGTGTATATTTTCATTTCCTCACTCTAGTAACAGTGTAAAGCGCGGCGTTGAGTCCCACCATTCACTACGCAGTGCCTACAAAATTCTACGGAAACTGCTGAACGGACATAATAGGAAAGGAGTGTCTTAACAGGATTCTCAGGTGCCTTCTGCCTGTCATGTGTGGGATGAGGCGTGAAGCTAAAGAAAATAATAAAATAAATAGTTCATAATTTATTTATTTTCTAATAAATTATTGGCGTATATTGTTTTGATATATCTTAAGTATCAATAAATTTACTCACTGTGTGGCTGTGCGGTTCCAATTGCGTGCAATGCATCTGCAAGGTAGGAAAGCAAAACACATGCGGACTCGATTTGCGAAGTAAGAGTTGCATCTAGTTGCCCTTCCTCTAATTTCTCCAATACATCTGGACTACTGAGGTTGTCAACACTACAATCATATTAAATTAAATATTGTAGGTTTCTTAACTTAAACTTATATAAGATTGAAATTAATTGAGGCCGTCGTGAGGCAGCGGCACAAGGGTGTGACTGTAACGCGACGGTTGTGGGTTCGATCCCCACTCGAGGACATGAAATATTTATCCCTCTTCCTACCCTGCTGTGTACGGGATACAGCCTAACAATATAATTTCTTACCAAGCAGACAACCAAGCCAACGCTGCCGGGAACAGGTGCCGGTGGTCGCCACCGGCGTGCGCATCCGCGAGGCGGCACAGCTCGCGTAGGAGCAGAGGCGTACACGTGCCGCCGCTCACGCTGATGAGGGCGCCCACCATGCGCTCGCTCACTTTCTCACCACTGAGGAACATATTAATATTATCATATGGAATACGAAACTATAAAGAATAAAGAAATATAGGCGTCCGGCGTAACGTAACGGTAACAAGGCAAAGTCTTGCCATTCAACAATGCATAGTACGGAAAGTTGGGAATTTGCTACCTCAGGCTACCCTGCTTTATAAGAGATACAGTACGAAATTTAAAAAATATATAAAATATAGTATGCAAATGTATTCATTAAGAGCTCTGTAATTTTAAGCATTTAAAGTGTGAATTTTATTAAGATATTTTCATTTTCATGTTTTATATATTATGAAATACACTTTTTAATTACAAAGGCTTACAAAATTTGCGAATTTATAATTTAATATCAAATAATTCTATTTACCCGTGGTGTACAATATGTTTGCAGAGCAACGACAGCAGCGTAGCGTTATCGTTGGAGGAGCTCGACAGCAGCATGACCACATCTGGGGCGGCGACAGCTGTAACATTTTCTTTGCCATCGGACCAGCTACCACTTTCTGCGCATATTTTTAATATTCTAAAGTCTTAATATAATAGAAAACGTGGATTCGTGTCTATCTACATTATTTTTATATATTTTCTGAAAATATTTTACAATCATTTAATAACATTTCATAAATACATACATTACTTTGTAGAGTGCTATTACAATTTCACAAGTTCTACTTAAATTATTAACTATAAGAAATTTTACAAAGAACCATACAAGATACAATTTATGAAAATTAAAAAAATATCTTGTAATATTGAATGAATTCTTCTTTAACGAAATATTTTATAACTTTAAAAATTAACATGGACCAATATCTATTCTAATCATACGTCGTTAATTTATTTTAATGAACATACCGGAATTAGCAGATTGTTGTGCTGTTTCACACTGAGCTCTGGGGGCTGGAGATCTATACAAATTAACAATAAATCACACATTAACTAATACTACACTTACTTACTAATACATGTAAAATTATCAATGTTTATATCAGTGTTTATACATGCAAAATTATCAATATAAAATCTGAGTGTAATCCAGTTTCAGAAAATTGTAAATAAGTAGATAAATAATTAATTACGAAAACACATGAGTGCAAATTATTAACATTAAGTAACCTGTTTAAACCAGGCAACCTTGGAAACCAATGATTTTCCAATTCCTTATGTGATTTTCTTTCAAAGGCGCACGTAAAAAACATGAGTGCATTTTCAAACATGATTGCGGTAGGATTCTTCTAGGCAACCCTAGTGTAATATATTCTACGAATCATGTATCATTCTTAAATATAAGTTTCATAAAAAACAGATCCTTGCAGATTTTAGCAAAGGGATCTTAGGCCATAACTATTTATGTATATTTCTGTTATAGGGATATTAAATTAATTCAATAGTATCTTTTAAAATATATATTTTTTATTTCTTTTAATCTTCAAGCCTATAGCATAGTAAGCTGAAGAAATGTTAAGAAACTCCAAGCTTTATTTTTTAAGAAATTTTCAAGATGTTGCATGATGAATAGTGGAACTCAATGCTAGCTTTGTCTTCAATAGTCGAGGAATTAAAATAACTTCAATATAATTTTCCCGGGAGTGGGAACCAAACCCATAACCATCATCAATCACTGTTCCACTGAGCCCTACAATACATACATATACTTAATTATTAAATTTATTGTATTAAATATATTTTCAACACTCACGGAGTATCAAACACAGGCAGATCCTGATCACTTCTATTGCCGTTGTCATTCCTTGCCGCATCGTCTGTACGGAAGACGGAACGCAGTGCGTTCCTTAGAGCCAACGAGGCGGGATTGCCTTCAGGAGCGGAGGAGGTGGGTGTTGGCAATTCAGCCTCTGTTGGAGACCCGGCGGCTGAGGCTGGGTTACCGTTTGTTGGGGAGGCTGTAGGAATATTTTTTTCAATTCTATATTAATCTATACAAACTTTAGTTAAAACTTTAGTTTTCCATACAAAGATTGTCTTTTTGGTGATAGTCATTGAAACATGAAAGTAATTACTAGAAATATAGTTTTACTAGAAATAAATCCGAAAGTCTCTCAAAAATAAGATGGTAATTACCTGGTGTAGATAGGCAGATGTGAGAAAGAAGGTTGAGAAGATTCTGTTGGTCTGCTATTCCAATGAACTTACAAACTGATATACAAAGAGCACTATTCAGTTCTGAACTTTCACAACCATTAAATATTCTGATAAAAAGCCTGTAAGTAAAAAAAATAGATTAATATAACAAATAATACAATTTAAATTTGAAATCAACAAACGAATGTAAGAAATCTATAAGAAAACAATTATTACTTTATAACTCCTTCGGTGTAAACACTACGGGCATGGGGCGCCGATAGTAAAATTTTGCCAAGCACATATTCTGAGTTGTCAGCGAATACATTTTCGTAGGCCACACGACCCGCTGGTCTGTTTAGTATTACTTCCCAATATATAACCTGCAAACATAACAACTAAACTGTTTTTATCATAAAACGGCAAAATAGAAGTATAACTTCAGATTATTAACTACACTATGATGTATTACTTATTTAAATACTGAGCCAGTCGTGGAGACAGGGGCACAAAACATGACTAAACGCGACTGGTTGTGGGTTCGATCTGCACTCGAGGAAATTAAATATTTATTTAAATTTATACTTCCATTTCTTCGGTCTGGTGTCGAAGCGAAGCGCGTCGTAGAGACTCAACGCACTCAACACGCAATGCCTTCTAAATTCGGTCGGTTACCAATGCCTATCCTGCTGGGGGCGGGATACAGCGTGAAGCTGATCTATGATTTAAATATTTATAGTATTTTATATCTTACCATAAGTCCTAGAGTCTTTTCTGTAGACGGTTGCAAATTATCCACTAACACAGGGTAAGTTGTTTTCAATATATGCTCTAATAACAATTGTTCTGCCCTATTAGTTTGCGGAACAAGTGCATTCAAAGTCGCCGCCAACGGCTCCAATAGAAATTGTAGTCGGGCATCCGTCTGCACAATGTAAATTTAATGAAAAAATGTTTATTTTCGAAGAACTATTGAAATAATTTACATTCCAGGAATAAAGCATATAAAGACTAAAATTTGATAATTCAACTAACCCAAGCTGAATTATCAAGGATAAACGAAAATTAAAGATAAAAAGTACACAAGTACAAGTTACAAATACCTACCAAAGCTGGCACAATAAGGTCCAAAGTTTTCTTAGTCAACGCTGCATTATCAGCAAGTTTGCCAGAACCAATTTCTAGGAGTTGCGCCGCCGAGTACGCTAGAGCAGTAAGAGACGCTCTGATGGAGTATTTTTCTCTGTCGTTATAATCCTTGTCGCTCATTAGCGTAGTGTGGTAGGACACCAGTTTGAGAACTGCTGTCTCGGATGGAATCACATGGGACTCGTAAGCAGACTGTATGATAAAATTATTTATGTTTAGCGTTTTATAATTTTTTAAGCACTGGACTAATATATGCACAATTAAAAAGTAATATTATTAATAACGGTTTTGTAGTTTTTAATAATAAAAACGTTAATGTTTACATTTATTACGTAATGTTTATATTTATTACACAATTAACAGCAAGAAGTCTATTTTTTATAGTTTATTACAAAAAGACCTTTTTAGTGTACTTTGTCAAAATAATCAATAGAAAAAATAAAGTTAGCCATGATCTGATCGTAGTTCTAGACAGGAGAGCGTTCAGCAAAGTACTGAAAAATTTTTACTTCCACCATCTAGGACTCTATTTAACATATTAATTCACTTCAAAGCAAAACCACACGAACCGTATCAACAATCACCGACGGTGCCACACCACAGGCGTCCAGCGCGGCAGCCACATTGTGCGTCAACTGCACCTTCAGCCAGGTGCCGAGCGCGGGCGCGCTGACGCCGGCCACGCGCTCCACGCCCGCGACGCCGCTGACGCGCATGCGCGCCGCCCATACTGCGTCGTCGTCGGCGCCGCGAGACGCGTTGGTCGTGTCGGTTTCGGTTTCTCGTAGTGCGTCTATTTCCATGCTGGCGCTTAGCCTGTTTTAGTTTGAATTTGTATTGAAATAACTAAATAACATGTTTTTATAAATTTTAATCAAATTGAAATTTAACTAAACTTTTTTTATTCAAATTCAAAATATTCTTTATTCAAATAAACTTATTATAAGCACTTTTGAATCGTCGAATGAACATATAAACAAAAAGCTACCACCGGTTCGGAAGGCAGTTCTGTTGAGAAGAGCCGGCAAGAAACTCAACAGTTGCTCTTTTCAAAGTCATTATAATTTTAATTAGTTATTATTATAATTAGCTACTTGTTCGAGTTTTAAGAAATCAACATTAAACATATTTTTAAGAAATTGATTATATGTAAGCATATACTACATTAATTGTTATTAACCTTTTGTAACAAAACTAACTTACCGGCAACATTCTAATATAGTTTCTAAGAGATCCAGTAAATCAGGCATGAACTGATGTGCTTCAGATGTTGAAGCAGAGTCTACAAGACAAACTTTCAATCTCATAAGAGCTGCGTCGCACGATATAACATCGAGAAGGCTTGGTAGACCGTTTGCTAAAACAAAAAATATATAAAACTTCAAATCATAAAGCTATTTAAAAAAAAAATTGCATTGCAAAATTGCAAATGCAGCAATTCCTCGCTGTTTGCGATCATTAAGCATAAGAAAAACATTTTTTACAATTGATTGAATTCAAGGTTCGATTCCGTCTCTAAGAAATGAAATATTTAATATTTGGCTACATGGCTTCGCTCTGGTGGCGTGACAAAGCGTTAAGACTCACCACTCTGTTGAGTGGCCACGCGAAGCCTCCAGAATCAGCGAAAAGTGGGAACCATGATGTGTGCGCGATACACAGTGATGCTAATATATCAACGAACAACATTATTCGCACACTTAATACGTATAATAAACTTTTAAATCAACTTACATCCCATATTCTGTTTAAGATGTTTAATAGTTTCGGATGCAAGCCAAGCTGTGTACTTGATATTGTCACAGGACGCACTCACGCCCGCCAGCAAGTTTTCGGCATACTGCAAAAAAAAAACCGTCAAGATATCTAGTAATAATTAATATTGTTATATAAATTTATTACTTGTGATATTTTAACAAAAAATACATTGTACATTTTTTTTTATTGTAATATGGTTACATTAAACATATATAAAATGATAAATAAAAAAAATCATATTTGAATTATTTTCATTCCCTCCGCAGTGCTAATACAAAGCGTGACCTGCAGAAAGTGAAATGAAAAGTGTCCCGACCCTGAGTTCTCTACTCTTCGAGAAGAAGTGTCACTAGCTAAGCTCAATCCTATCCTATCTATAGAATATAAATAGAAATAAAACCTAAAAGGTACAATATTAGACATAAATCACAAACCAACCTGAGTATACATTCCTTGTTTTACAAGAGCGTCTTTAAGCCAGGAATTAAAAAGCTTTTTGCCGTCGGCTCTCGGCGCCCACACGATGGCGTGAAGAGGCAGCGGGGACGGCAGGTCAGCCGCTGTGCCCGCTTGCAACTTGTCCATGTGCGGTGTTGCTGGTGGCATGCTTACTACCAGCCTGACAATGAAAATACAATTGAATTATATTAAATATCGTGTACTATAATTTTTATTTTAGTTTCATACTATCTAAGATCTGGCAAAGGGAACATATTATGAGGATAATTTAAAAGGGAGCCTAAAGTTCCGCCAATTGTTCTAGACATTGCGTGTTAAGTGGTAGGATTAAATTATTTTAGCGGTTTTTATAGGAAGAACAAATTATGTAGTTATCTAGTAATCAGTCTAAATTAGTGTTTTCATTTAATGACATTTTCCAACACAAGTCAAATACAAATAAAAAAATCCACTTAATTTTTATAATTTTTAGAGCATGCTAGCTAAGCTAAGCTAATTAAAAATATTTACATAGAAATTAAAATGAAGTCATACCTCCAAGCTGTCTGGAAACAATAATTGGCCGCAGCCAACGCTGGCAAAGAATTGTGATACTGAGAATTGTCGCACAAGCACGCTGAATTCAATAGTGAGAGCAATGCATCTAATAGTAGTGGGTATTTCAGTTTGTGTGGTGTTCCCAGTACAAAATTGCATGCTAGGCCATCCAGTTTGGGATTTTCCTGTAGATTACAAATGTATTAGCAAACAATTTTAATAAAATAATATAGAATCTGGAAATCTAATGTTAAGACATTTTCCGTTTCACACTTTTCGCCGAAATCTGAAGGCTTTCTGTGTTGTGTGGCGGATCCTAACGCCGCGTTTGTCGCTTTATCAGATCGAGGCTATGACTGATCTTAATTTTTCTTTTTATTTATATTATTATAAATATAAAATTTTCACTATTCAATAAATGTTGCTTACTTGATTATTTATTTCAGCATTAGTGAGTGCATAGAACTTGGGTCGCATCGACGAGTCATCCTGTAACGATCTCTGCGATGGTTTGTAAGATGTTTCTATGAGTGGCACTTGGCAGTAAATACGGGATTTTAGTAGACCGTCGTCCGTTGTCGTCTTCATGCCAGAATTATTTGCTTCTGATGACGGTTGGGCTAATCCAGGTGAAATAACCAGATTCCATTCAATCTGAAAAAAATATAAAAAAGAAATATATATTGCTTAACGTCCGCAATGAAAATATTTCAAAAAATCTTTAAATAATAAAAAAATTATAAAAAAAATAATAAAACCAACAATAATACTGTGTTTCTGTAAATATTATTTACCTGTTGTAATAAACATTGTGGAGCATCGTACAAGTGTTTCATGAGATATTCCAGCAGCAACATAAGTCTGGTAATCAACATAAGCTGATGTGGTGCTAAGTTCATAGCGCGCTTCCTATCGCTTATACCAAGTGTTTCAACTACCTACAAGTGAAGATAAAAAAATATTGTGCTATTATTTTGTAACAAAAGAAGATTAAAGAATAACAAAAGAACAATGGACGTATATAAATATACTTGAAATTTTTGTAAATTATAAAAAATTACAACAAACACTACATATATAATATTTCCGTTACAAATAATTATTGACACATCTGTTTTAACATAATGTATAGTGGTGTAATATTTAACAAAACCAATATAAATATACATTAGATACTTACTTTAATTATTGCATTAGATGTGGTAAGAAGCACAGACTTCTTTTGCATTAATGTCAGGGAATGGAATAGATATACCAAAAGTTGTGCATGCTCAACATTTAAATCTGTAATAAAAAATCCTTATAATCAATTCTATTTAGATATCCCTCATAATCAATTGAGAATAAAACGATCGAATTATGAAATTAAATTGTCATACTAAGTTGTAGCAGCATATAGGGTTTTACGGGAAAATCATATAGGGTAAAGTATTTTAATTTAAACCCATATCTAAAGAAATTAATCAAGATACCTCAACAGTTTAGACGTAGGATTTTTTTAAATTTCACGTTTATCCATAACTGTACTTCGTGTGACGCAGTTACGCATAGATACCAATAACGTAAACACTTACTACTACAAAAATGCTACCAAAGGTTAAACAAACTTTATCGCCAATACCTACGACTCGATTTTGGAATGATGCGTGTGCGGTGGTGTCCCTTTAATAGGTTTATTTGTGCTTACAATTATTTTACAACGATTATTTTATTATTTATTTTGTTTAAAAAAACTGTTTCACTTATGGAAAAAAGAAATTGTTTTAATTGTATTAGGTTTTTATAGAGTAGTTAAAACTGTGGTTTTATTTAAAGTCGTGCTGACAAGAACACTCTGTATACATATATTTATGATAATATTTTTTTCATACAAGTAATAATAGATTTTTTAAAACCATCAATTACTTTATTCTATAATTATAAAAAAAAGAACTTCATCATATATGTAATTTAATAATGAATTATAATTTTACAAAGATGAACGAAATATTACTGTACCTTCATAATCATGGTCCTGACTAGATACACTCTGGAGTGCGCACTCCTGTAGTGTATTGACAATTTTGTGCCACATAACGAGTATGCTGTTTTCGCGATCCGCTGCCGCCTTGCTGAGGACCATACCGCCTAGTAGTTTAGCTACACGAGGACCAACCTGTAAAATAAGAAGGTATTAAGTGTTACGACACTCCACTCTCCACGCACCGCCCTATTGGGCGCCAATTAACAGGGAGTTTCTCGAATATTTTCAAGACATTCCGTGTCAATTTGCGAACGTTACCCGAGTGTGAAAAAAATATTTCCCCAAGTAGTAATCGAACCCAAAACTGATGCGTGTACAAGCAGATAAATATTGTAATCCTGTCAATCAAATAAAATTTTGCCTTGTGTGATAAAAGATTTTTGCTTTAGGCGACAGTAATTCTAACAACCTTAAGTTACGTCAATATTTTGGTTGTTTGAATATTTTAACAGGAAATTTCGAAACATTTTATTAATTCGATTAAAATAAACTTACGTGTAACGGTGTCATATTATTTCTCTCGGATCCAGTGCTCACAAGTTGTTGTTGCAACACAGGCTGTAAGTTGTGTAAGTAACGCACCAGCGCTGAACTGAACGCTGCATATAAGGAACCAAGACGGGTTCCAAAACATGGTGATATTGTACCTAAAATAAAATTTCATTATAATTTCCTTAATTTTTTTAGCATAAGAATTGATGATATTTAAATTGATTTATTTAGTAGACATATTTTATTTATCGACTAAATTATAATCATAATTTAAAATCCCATAATAATAAAATTAATATAATCATGGCGTAGTTAGAGGACAGTATGTGATTGTGTAGACTCGATTCCTATTTTGGGGAAACAATTAAATTTTAATTAAAATGCTCTTTTTTTTACTTGGTCTGATCTCATAATAAATATAGCTAAACCAACAAATAAGTTTTGAATGATGTATATAGCAATGGCTTTAATAGTAGTTTAATTTTCTTTGTTTTCGGCTTCACATTGCATGCCATATAAAGCAGGGTAGGCAGAGAGAACCTAGTGTTCTGCACCTCATTTTCCGCTCAATTTTCAAGACTCCTCAACGCGTATTAAATAGAGGAAATGGTAGTTGCACTTCTTACACGCTTCTCCTTAGAGCGAGAAAATGAAAATTATTCAGTCCACAGAGTGAGAATCGAATCCACAACCGTCGCATTTACAGTCAGACTCTGTGCCGCTCAACCAATGACCTCTTTTACATTTATAGTACATAAAAAACTTTATGCATACCAGTATCAGTTCTAGCAGTCTCTCTATCAAGATCCTTAGCAAGGGCTACTAGCAATGCTTGGTGTGCTTCGTGTAGTTGAAGCGCATTGGGTCCCAGCCTCTCTACACCTTCGCCGAGGATTTCTTCCGTCAACAGGCTAAAGACTTCCGTTGCTAATGTTATGTACTGAAAATGAAATAAATAAAGATTAAAGATATTATTTGAGTAATGTCCCCTGCACTCCAAATTATCTAGTCAATTTAACTTTATATCTACATTTCACAATGTATATTGTTTATTTACACCTATTTTTTACGTTTAAATATAGCAGCACAAAACTCATGCTTGTAATATAGTTTTTATCATTAATATAAGCCATTTTCTAATTATTTAATTTAACACAAAACAAATGCTTACCGAATATGGTTCAGCTTTATCGGGCACAAAGGCTTGTTGTGGACGCGTATTAGTTTCGTTGGAGTTGTCGTTGTCGTTAGCGCCGGCGCGGGTGAGGCCGCTGTCCAACGCGTCGGGAGCTACGAGCGTCGATTCGAACCATAGTCCAAAGAGAGGTTCGCTGTCTTCTATGTAACCAATCAAATATTAAAACAATATAGAAATAATTTCCTATTATTATAGAGAATGTGATACAATTTGAAAGACCTCTCGTAGAATTTAAAATATTTTTTCTTCCCAATGCCATTTATTTGTACAGTTGAGACTCGATTATCCGGCTCTCAGTTATATGGATTCGCGATTATCCGGACTATCAACCGTGATAATTATTTTATACAAGCTACTACAGTGAAACCCAAGAAAATTTATATGTACGTAAATATGTGTATAAATCGTTATGTTGGAAAATGTTAATAATTTATTTTTATGTATATTTTAATGAACGTTGATTTTCGTCTTTGCCTTTAATAGACATATAACAAATTTATGCTATGTAATTCCTCGCAAAGATACGGGATCGGGAAGCCAGAGTGCAGGATAAATTTGCTTTAATGATATTAACGTGTTTGCGTAAATGTGAAAAATATGTAAGTAAATTTAAAACATTTCATAAAGAAACTTAAAAAAGGCATCTTTCTTTTTCAAACAATAATCTTAATAAAACACCATAAAATTATTGAATTAGAAGTGTAACTAAAAAATGTTATGCAATATAACAATTTTGATCATTACCATCATCAGTCTCAGAATCCTCCGAGCACAGTATCATATCCTGGAAGTAAACAGTCGAGTCGGATCTATCAACGTCGGCGTCCTGGTGCTGCTTCTGTACTACTGCACGCTTCAAGTTGGTCGCTTTACGGTAGCATACCACTCCGAGTGATACAAATAGCTGATGATGAAAGAAATTTGTTTGTTTGTTTAAATTTCATTCATTTTATATAATAAAAGTCAAATCAAAACAGAGAAAAAAAGTACGGACCACATGTCTGTGTAGTGTTCAGTTAAAATAAATAAAAAAAACAGAATAAAAATATATCACCATTTTAGAGAAAGATGTTAAATAAAAATAAATATTAAAGAAAGAATAGATACTAAAAAGGAATTGGTAGTATACATTACAGGTTAAATAATCCTTGTCTTTTATACATTGACATTTTTTTCAGCTTCACGCTGTATCTCGCGTATAGAATTGGAGGTAGAGGGAACCTAGTGCTAAGACGCGCCACAACGACTTCATTTATTAATTCTTATATAATTTAATAATCATATAACGTGTAATCTCATAATCTCAAAAACACGGTAATATTAATATATTATAACTTACTCATACAATAAAACTCTAAAATACCTGATGCAACGGCGCAGCGGACACAAGCCTCAGCTCCCTTTGGTGGGCGGTATGGTGCGCCAGTATGTGCAGCGGCGCCGGCGTCTCGGATGCTGTGGACGAGCTCGCTACGCTCAGCGCCTCGAGGCGCGCATCCGAGAGCAGCGCGCCAGTCCACGCCAGGCAGCGGCCGCCAAGCGCCACCCACACTGCCGTGAGACCTTGTTGCCTAGAAATTTGTTATGATTGTAGATGTATGGAGAGAAGATATTACTTATTAGTAAATTTTTAATCTCTCTAACTCACCACTTCAAGATTCTTATGTAAAATCATAAGAGATTCAAAATATTTTTTTTTAAAAATTATAACCAGCTTTATCCCGCACACAGCAGGTTATCTAGTGTTAAGACACTCCGTTCCCTACTTTCCGCCGAATTCTGGAGGCATTGCGCGTTGAGTGGCAGAACTCAACGCCGCGCTTTGCCTCGACACCAGAGCGGAAAAATAAAAATATAAATCATATCATAATTATTTTTTTTAAATATATTTAAAAATATATCTTTTTTTGCTCATAACATCTTTAAGACACTTTTTCCAATTTTCCACCTAAGTTTACAGATATTGCTTATTGAGATGCGGAACACAACACCAGGCCTTTGTCTACAAAGGTGGAGCATCTTGTTATCAGAGGGAACTTACATCTTAGTAAGGTTGTATGGACGCGAGGGTACTTTAGCGGGGCTCTTAGAAGCTGTGGGTCCGGGAGCGCCAGCAAGCGCGTGATGCAAGCCGCAGAGCAGCACCCAAGCACCAATCATGAGGTGGTTTTGATATACCTGTCAAAACATGCATTTACAATATTTAATATAAACTTTAAAAATTAAATCAGTTTCACGAGGTATCCCGCACACAGCAGGGTGGCAGCAGTGTTAAGACACTCTGTGCTCCACTTTCCGCTGATTTTTTTAGAGGCCGTAATGCCTTTGATTGGCGGATCTCAACGCCGCGCATTGCCTGGACACCAGAGCGAAGAAATGGAAATATAAATTTGAATAAATATTTCATTTCATCGAATGGGGATCGAACCCACAACCAGTCGCGTTTACAGTCACACTCTGTGCCCTTGCGCCACGACTGGCTTCATATAATATTTAATAGCATTCAGAAACTAATATCAGAGATACATACATTGGCATAATCAATTTCACAAATATATTGTTTTTAAAAAGAAACAAAGTCAAGAAATTAAAACTGATTTTATAGATATTTTGTATGAAACGAAATGACGAAAGAATATTTACATGTTATAAATAAAGAAAAAATAACTTACATAACCACCAGCGCGCGTCGATTGTTTGAATGTTTCTCCAACAGTGTTGTATAAACTGAGCGCACTTTCCACTAGTGTTGCAGTCTGCTGTTCACTCTCTTCATCTTTTGGGTGGAGTGAAGCCTTAAATATTAATTACATAATTAACAGCCTTGCTAGCATTCAATAATTATATAAACGCATATACATATATATATATATACATTTTGGTTTCCATTCCTACAGGAATAAATAATTGTATTAGATTAAAACTTTAATATTAACCACATAATTATAAATAATAATGTTATTTGAGGCACCATTAATATAACATTTAATTTAAGCAAATAAAATATACCTGAGCAGTGGCACAGCACAGTAACCAAGATGTGGCTACGTCGCTGAGCGCCGCAATACGTTCCGGTGTGAATGGCTCCAAACATGGTAAAGAGAGTGCTAGGCGACACACATGTACGTCATTTACTAAGAAATGGAGCCTAGAGAGGTAATAAAAATATTTGAATAAATAAATGAACCCCTTATTTTATAGTCATACAAAGCCACTTTGGTGTAGCAACAATTAGTTGACAAATTAAAATAAAAATCAATTAAAATATACAGTAATGTTATATATGTTCCGTTAGATTATAAACACCGTCAGTTCATAATTTTACGCATTCGCTAAACGCGAAATCTATCTATACTAATATAATAAAGCGGAAGAGTTTGTTTGTTTGTTTGTTTGTTTGTTTGTTTGTTTGAACGCTAAGATCTCTGGATCTACTGGTCCGATTTACTATGTTTTTGTTTTGTATGAAAGCTGCATTCTTCGGAAGTGCTATAGGCTATGGCTATATAACATTACATTACACATATAAATTAATATATTTTAAAGTACTTTCTAATTTGACATGCAATTTATTCTGCCAAGTTAATAACAACCGTCGCGTCGCTACGCAACCGTTACCGCGACATTTTGATATTCATCCTTATGAAAATAAATATAATAGTCACTATTAACATTTTATCTAGATTGAAATTATAGTTTACTGTATAACATTCTAATAAATAATTAAGGAGATGTCACTGATTCCAAATGACCTAGCCTACGGGCGGCATAGTAAGGCCGACAGGAACGGGCAGATGACGTTGACGGTTTTATAAATTTTCATACATTTTCGAACTATTGTAAATGTTTATGTAATTATTTGCTGTTTATAATTAATTTAAGCTACACTTTGGTTCTCTTCTTATTTTATTTGATATTGCCCGCTAAAATTATCCTGCTTAATAGAGAGAAATGTTTAGTTATTTCGTAGAGTCGATATCTATGTACGCACGCAAGGAAAACTGTTGGTACTTTTTTTAATATTAAGAATATCTATCCTTTAGTTAGTTTTAATCCTTTTGTTGGTTAATTTCAATAACTCAGATATTTTTTTCTAATAATGTGTATACTTATTATTCTTTTTGATTATTAAACTTATATTTTCTTACTAATTCTATTGAAAATTGAAAATAATTTAATGAATATATTTAATAAATATTCTTATAGTTGAAGCAGGCGTAGCCGCGTCCGGGTCCACTAGTTGTTATATATTGATACTTTGTAAACCAACATTGTCAAACGCAAAAATTCACCATAGAGTTCAAAAACTACTACAGGGCTCTATATATGTTAAAAATAAAAAGTTGTAAAAAATATCAATTAGTAGTACTAACGCTACCGCAGCTACAGATTAGGCGATTTTTAAATGCAGGTTAGATTCGGTTAGAAACTTAGTTATTTCTAAATTTAAAAAATAATTAAACTAACCTAATCTGCACTTAAAAATCTGTGTACCTGCGGAAGTGCTAGTACATAAATACCTAAGTTACAGTGTATAATCTTGATTCTTAATTTATTATGTTAATTAATATTTAAAAAATATATATATTTTTATTTATATTTTAATTTCCAAATATATTAAAAAAATATTCTCAATACACCATACTTTATATCGCATAATAAATATAGTTTCCATTTTATTGACACCTTTTTAGATTCTTAGCTCTGGGGTCACAACGCATATTACAAGTTTTCGATAAATTTCGCGAGATATATTATGAACTGACGGTTTTTATAATCTTACGGTGACATATATAATACAAAATATAATAGCTATAGTATAATATATATAGCTATAATATAATAGTTAATTTAGATTTTTTTCCATGAGATCTTTGTCTGAAACCAAATACTCACAGTGAAACATCAGCATTAAACTGAGGTGCCAAGGCACTCTCTTTGGCATTGTCCCAGCGGTTTAGGTAGCGTTGTAGACATGGCAGTGAGGAGCACACCTTCAGTACCACTGCGCCTGCCCTTAGCTCCATCAATAGGGATGCACATGTTGATGCCACCCATTTCTATTGAAACAAATGCCACATTAAGTATTTAAGAGATGTGGAAACTGTATAGATAATTCTTTTTTTAAGTAAATCAAAAGTTAGTTGAACCACATAAACTGTACTTAAGTTTTAAACTTCCCAAATAAAAAATGTATATTACCTTGATATTTAATCCTAAAAATAGACAGTGAGAAGCAAGTGTGATAAAGACATTTTATTCTCTATTTTCTATCTAAATTGGGGACACTGCATATTGACTGGTAGAACTCAACACCACAATATTTTAGTTGCTATTAAAATATATCAGGTAGCGAAACAAAGAAAAGCCATAAGTAGGTTATTTTTAAATAAGAGGAGCAACTGTTGAAATCATAAATATATATAGCAGGCACAGATTATAAAAATTATTCCCTACTAATTACCTAAATGCAACAAACCTTGACATCTACAGAGGGCTGTTGGGAAGTATTCCCATCTTTGGTATTGTCCAAACTCTCTTTGCTTCCTGGTGACATGACCACAGCTGGCTGACTTTGAGTTACAGTAGTTCCCGTATTCTTAAGAGGCATAGTAAGTTGTTCCAATAAAACATCTGATCTCCTTTGAGCTTGAGATGGAGGCTGTTTTTCTGTACTTGAAGTTTGAGATGCAAGAGAAGTTATTGGACTTGGAATAACTGAAGATTTGGTATTTTGTTGGTCTGAAATATAATTAATATAATACAATATCAATTTACATTAAAAAAGATAAATTAGTCTTGAATGTCTTTTAGTTTCCGGTTGTGGCGCAGAGGCACAAGGTGTGACTGTAAAATCGACTGGTTGTGGGTTAGATCCCCACTTGAAGAAATTAAATATTTATTTAAATTTATATTTTAATTTCTAAGCGAAGCATTGAATTCCGCCACTCAACACACAATGCATCCAGAATTCACTGAAAAGTGGGGAACGGAGTATCTTAACACTAGGTTCACTGTGCCTACCCTGCTCTGTGCGGGATAGTGGAAGCTGCTGAACTGCGTCACACGAAATACAGCTATAGATTAACATTGTGAAATGAAAACAAAATCTTATGTCTAAATGAGGTATTTCAATTAATTTCTTTCCCTCAAAAAAGGAGCACTGATGCTTCCACTCTGTATATCAATTCTTTTTGTTCAATCAATTTTTTTTTAATAATTGTTCCATTATATCATCAAAAACAGCATTGTGAACATGAAACTTCATTCCTTTACTATTTGGTCACATACATTATTTGATTCTTAGGGATATTGCCAACTGATCTTCTCTTTAATTTTTAATAAATCAAACACAAAAATAATCATAAATAAGGAATCAAATATATAATGTATAAATATAGTTTATGCTTTGCAGACTGTATTTATATTTTAGTTAACTTATTTGAAAGCTTACCTGGTACATTTACATGAGCAGGAAGCTTAGCACTTTTTAATAGTGAAGTCAATATAACAAGATCAGATTGTGGAAGGCCTCCTCCTTCAATGCCACATAATCCAACAATAGGCAACAGAAGCTGCAAAAATTCAATTTAAAATCATTAAATCCTTTGTAAAAAAGAACATGAGAAATCAATATTCTAAAGAAAGTTATGTTGCAATTTTCACTATTCAAGTGCAAACTTTTTCCTATTTATAGGTATTTGTAAAGTACTTTTGATTGAAGGTTGAAGGTGTTAACTATTGAAATAAGTTCACAAAATATGAATACAAAAAAATATACCTGCTTCACTGATATATTAGGGGCAGAAGCATTTGTGTTTTCATCATAGCTCAATCCGGCTTCAGAGAGCTTTTTAAGTATTTGTCGTAGGATAATCCTGAATGCATCTCGAGCAGTGTTCAGCTGGTCAACTGGTACTATAAAAGTTATAGATATAATACAAATTGTTTTAAGCAGAAACAAAAATATACTTTATTTACATTTATTCGTAACTTGTATTATTCAAATTAAGAAAAATACAGTGTTTATATGAACATAATTACTTATACATAGGCATTAATCCCGGCTATTGCCGGACACACATCACAAGATAAAATTTCACAATATTTATATTTTAGATGAAATGTAGGTAGTTTGAAAAATTGTTTATTAAGTATCTACTTACGATTATTTGCATTTACGCTGATAAAGTGTGCTGAAAGACAGGCAAAGCACGAGTAGAATAAGTCATATGCATGGTCATGATTCTGGAACTCACTTTCACTAGGAAAAAGATTATAAATAAATAAATGATGATTAATCAAAGGCTGACTTGTAGTAGTCTAGGCATGGAATTACGCATTGTTAGGGCTACGAACCTTTTTATGATGGCTTGTATAATTTCTACGGCATCGTTTTTGTCAAAAAATGGGCCGTAAAGTGCAGTTAAAATTGGTTTAACAGTCGTAGACCATTCAATATTACTTCCCGAAGCGGCCATTTTCGAGAATGGCCTTTCGTGAATTGCAGGTTGTCAAAATTTTATAAGTATAGAGTATAGACAATATTTTTTTTTGTAAACATTGATTCATAGAATTGTTTTTTTTTTAAATCAGCTTCACGCTGTATCACGCACACGGCAGGGTTGGCACAGGGAACTTAGTGTTAAGACACTCCGTTCCCCACTTTCTGCCGAATTCTGGATTCTGGAGGCATTGCGTGTTGAGTGGCAGAACTTAACGTCGCGCTTTGCCTCGACACCAGAGAAAAGAAATATTTCACTTTCCATGACGGCATTGTTTTTTTTTAATGATCTACTATTGTAGATCATTATTATGATCATTTTTTTATAGATATATATTATTGAATCTTTTTTCTTTTTAATTACTCACAGTATTTATAATATAAATATTATTAAATATTATTTAACATAAAAAATCAATGCATGTCTTAAGAGAAATAATTTTGTAAACTTTAAACATAGTTCCCCATAAAGATTAGAATATAAATATAATAGAAATAAGTCCGCCCTTGTAAACATATCTTTTCAACTGTTTTTTTACTATTTAATCTAATTTTTTTTAAGCTAAATTAAATTACTAATTATGTTTTTTTTAAAAGTATTTTCTCGTGCTCGTCATTATTTTAGTTATAACCATGAACCACATCTGATTTTTATCCTCCACAGACAATGTCAAAATTTATATTTTAACTTTTCTCTAGTCTCTCTCTAGTATATGTAAATTATCTATGGTTTTACAAATATAAATCACAGAGTACATTCCGTGTATAAATGTGTTCTGTGGTTCATTCTATGTATATACCAAGGCTATATACTAAATATAAACGTAAACTACTTGTCGCCGGTTTTGTTTATTAAACCATTTATTTAGGCTTTACTTTTCAATATTATAAGATAGGAAACTGTGATTTAGAATGAGTATTGAAGTGAACAGAAAACGTAAAATTAATGAAGAAAATGGAAATGAATCTTCGAGTAAGTGAAGTAACCTAAATCTGTTTATATTTTTCTTGATATTATTAATCTACATAAGAATATTTGTTTTTCTTTACAGAATCTGCAGCCAAAGTTCTCATTCAGTGTCCGTACTTGGATACCATAAATCGTCATGTTTTAGATTTCGATTTTGAAAAACTATGTTCAATTTCTCTGACAAGAATCAATGTTTATGCATGTTTAGTGTGTGGCAAATACTTTCAGGTAAACAGTATATTTTTTTGAGTTCTATACAAATTATATATTATATATAAAAGAAAATAATCGACTTGTATATGTATACCTTTTTGTTTTAGGGTCGGGGTACTAATACACATGCTTACACACACTCAGTGGCTGATGGCCATCATGTCTTTCTTAATTTACACACATTGAAATTTTACTGTTTACCAGACAACTATGAAGTTATTGGTATGTTAAACACAAATATTAACTATTGTCTATTTTTTCATATTTGTAATAATTTTCATTAATATTAATTTCAGATTCTTCTTTAAATGACATAAAATATGTTTTGAATCCCATTTTTACTCCAGAACAAATAAAGCAATTAGATGAGAATACTAAAATGTCAAGAGCTATTGATGGTACAATGTACATGCCAGGTATTGTGGGACTTAACAACATTAAAGCTAATGACTACTGCAATGTTATATTACAGGTAAGCAAATTTACCGTTTTAAAATATATGAATATTATGAAGTTGATGAAATATTACTAAACTGATTCAGTATTTCCTTTTTAGTGTTTGTCACAAGTGAGACCACTTCGTAATTACTTCTTGAGGGAAGAAAATTATGCGGATGTTAAACGACCTCCAGGAGATTCATCATTCTTATTAGTTCAGAGATTTGGTGAGTTAATAAGAAAGCTGTGGAACCCAAGAGCTTTTAAAGCTCATGTTTCACCCCATGAAATGCTTCAAGCAGTTGTATTGTGGTCCAAGAAAAGATTTCAATTTATTAAACAAAGTAAGTTAAATAATTTATTCCATTTTTGTTATATGATTTAACTACACTAGTCATTTCTTCATGGCTTAATTTAATTTCATTTCAGGTGACCCAATAGACTTTCTTTCATGGTTCTTAAATTCATTGCACTTAGCACTCAATGGCACTAAAAAGCCAAATAGTTCTATAATATACAAATCTTTCTTGGGCCATATGAGGATATATACTAGGTAAGTAGAAGTTGAAAATAATAGATTAATTGTTTTGTTTTCTAGTCTAGTTTAAATTCTGAATTTTATATTTTATTTTGTAGAAAATTACCACCCCCAGATGCAGATGATGCAGCAAAAGTGGATTTAAGCAGTGAAGAATACAATGAAATGATTACTGAGTCTCCATTTCTCTATTTAACTTGTGATTTACCACCAACTCCACTATTTACAGATGAATTTCGAGAAAATATTATTCCACAGGTAACCTCAATTTCAGTATTACATATTCCCTTGACAAAGCATGTCATTGAGTTTGGCCACTCAACATTTCAATCATCATCAAAAATTTGACATAGTTTAATAAGAACATTATGGCTTAGTTGGCTAGAGCACTTCGCAGCATAAGTGTCAGATGAATGTATGTACATTTTCTAAATTTTACAAAGAGCAAAACTGTGAATAATAACCACCTCAAACTTTACCGACTTATTAATAGAGGTAGTATTTGATTGGCGTAATCTATATATATAAAAGGACTTGTCCTCACTGACTGAGGTAAGACGCACGCACAGCCGTAACCGCTGATGGTAGAAACGTTAAATTTGGACAAAAGTTTACTTTCGTAATCTGGACATCCACTAAGAAAGGATTTTGAAAAATTTTAACCCTAAAGGGGTGAAATAGGGGTTCAAAGTTTGTATGGAAAATTTTTTTAATCGGCACCGATTTTTATAAAATTTGAAATTTAGATTTTTAAAAGTATTTAATTGAATACGTATTTCATCGTTTTCTAGAATTCTCCCCCTAAGGGTGCAAATAAGGGGTTGAAAGTTTGTATGGAAAAATCTTTAAATCGCCACCGATTTTTATAAAATTTGAAATTTAGACTTAAAAATATTTCATTGAACACATGTTTCATGGGTTATTAGAATTCACCCTTAAATACGCAAGCGAAGCTGCGCGCGACCGCT
>HE671060.1:354305-420125 GCA_000313835.2 Heliconius melpomene melpomene
CCACGTATTTTTATAAAATTTGATATTTAGACTCTTAAAAAATATTTAATTGAACATATATTTCATGGTTTTCTAGAATTCACCCCCTAAGGGTGCAAATAAGGGGTTGAAAGTTTGTATGGAAAAATCTTTAAATCGCCACCGATTTTTATAAAATTTGAAATTTAGACTTAAAAATATTTCATTGAACACATGTTTCATGGGTTATTAGAATTCACCCTTAAATACGCAAGCGAAGCTGCGCGCGACCGCTAGTAAAATTATATATTGACGTATTGCTTACTATTAGAGCTTTAATAACAATAATAATAATTTCTTTGCATAATCTCACAAAGACATGTGGGTCCGCTCACATTCATTCACTCTGGTGTCGAGGCAAAGCGCGGCATTGAGTTGCGCCACTGCCTCCAGAATTCGGCGAAGAGTGGGGAACGGAGTGTCTTAACACTAGGTTCCCTCTTCCTCCTGTGTGCGAGAAACACTGATAAAAAAAAGAAAAAATATAATTTTCCAGTCATATATGTATTTGCTCATTCTTGAACTGTGGACTTAAAGATATTTTGTTTATGATTATTTTCAGGTTAACTTATATCAACTGTTATCAAAGTTTAACGGGCAAACTTCTAAAGAATACAAAACTTACAAGGAGAATTTTATGAAAAGATTTGAGATTACTCAGTTACCACCATATTTAATACTGTATATCAAACGGTTTACCAAAAACACTTTCTTTGTAGAAAAAAATCCCACTGTTGTCAATTTTCCAGTAAAGTAAGTAATAGGAACTTCTTATTATTAAATTTTTGTACAATTATAATATTATTATAGGGTTCTCAATTAAACATTTTTGATTCAATATTCGATTCATTTATTTGATTTTGATATTGGATTATTCAATTAGATTTTTGTAATATGCGATCATTACAGTTATTTTACAAAGAATATTATAAATTCTTACCCCAATCAATAATTTCACATTTAAGAATGTTTCTGAATGAGTTAATTAAATTATTCATTGACATCAACACATTTGACTGTCAATTCAGTTTATTCAATGAATAAACATGTAGTTCAAGCGGGCGAAGCCGACGGGGGGCCGCTAGTTTTTAAATAAAAATTGACTTTTTATATATATCTATTGTATTAATTCATATTTATTGACAATTTTGTCAATTTGCAGAAATGTTGATTTTGGTGATATTCTTACACCAGAGGTGAAAGCAAAACATAACGGTAAAACAACATATGAGTTAGTTGGAAATATTGTTCATGATGGTACACCTGAGAAAGGGACATACAGAGCTCATGTGTTGCATACACCTACACAACAGTGGTAAGATTATTATTTTTATTTTGAGCTTCAAACTTTATCCTCCCTCTAATAGGATAAAATCTGCAACCATCACTTTTGATTCTTGTTGTATCAATCAATATCAATGATAATTATTATAACAATATATAAATATAGGATTTATGAATTAATTTTGCCATATTCGATTTAGTTGTAGCATAATTTGTAATATTTTATTAAAATTTTTATAGGTATGAAATGCAAGATCTTCATGTAACAAGCATCTTGCCTCAAATGATCACTCTTACAGAAGCTTATATACAAATATATGAATTGAAGCAGGACTGATGTTAATAAATAAATAAATAGTTTAAGACACTACATATTTTATTTAATGAATATACAAATTTTTCAATCAGTTATGTATGTTTTATACTAAACACCGTTATTACGCAATTTTTTCAATACATACAGACACGTGTGACAATATATTAAGGACAGCTAGCTCTCACACAATAATATAAGTTATCTTATATTACAGAGTATGTTTAGATCTAAACATGAACTTAATTTCACTTAAACTACCACTTCTATAGTAGTCTTTCAATTACTTTTGCAGTGAATTGACATCTTTGATTGTGAAGCAACTTTATTAAGATAATAAAGAAATTTCATTTCTCTAAATAAACATTATTTGCTTTGCTTCAAAATCAAGATTTTATTGACAACACTGCAAAAGTCTGGGCTAGTGACTTTCACCCTTTTTACCAGCAACCCTTTTGAATTCCCCCATATTGGTTGTAGAGATTGGTGAGCCATAGAAAGCGAGATGGTCAATCTGTGTCACTTCTCCACCGGATTGATTGTCCTTAATAAACAATTGAATGTTTTGAACACTCTGGAATTTTACGAATTTCAAAGGAATTGGATTTCCCTCTAGGTCACTAGGAGACAACCTGAAAATATATATTACAAATTTAAGTAAAACAACCATAGTAGGCACACATAAAATAAAATAAATAAATCAGCTTCAGGTTGTATCCAGCACACAGCAGTGTAGGCAGAGGGAACCTACTGTTAAGACACTCCGTTCCCCACTTTCTGCCGAATTCTGGAGGCATTGCATGTTGAGGGGCAGAACTCAACGCTGTGCTTTGACTCGACACCAAAGCGAAAGAATGGAAATATAAACGTAAATAAATATGTCATTTTCTCGAGTGGGAATCGAACCCACAACCGTCGCATTACAATCACACCCTTCTGCCGCTGCGCTACAACGGCCTCGACGGGTAAGGTACATGTAAATTTATAAAAAAATATGATTTTGCTTCACACAACTATCTTCACACACACACAAATATGAAAATATAATTGAAATCAAAAAATATAATGTTAAATAAGCAAAATTCTCCCAGCATATATTTAAAAATGTAAATAAAATTAAACTTACTCCAACTCTTGCACTGAAGCATTACCAGCTGCTTGATCAAAGTCAAGTGTTCTTGGTTGATTGATAAAAATCTTTACTACTTTAGGACCCATGTCACTCGGTGCTTTCATCTTTAGAGAATGTAATTTTACAACCTGTAACATGTAAAATAAAATGTCTGATTTCTGGTAACATTTATAATACCTATTGCTGTTAGTGCAAAATCCTTCCACTAGTATATGGCATCGTCAGCATTATTGGAATGGCAGAATGTCAGTTTAGCAGCGTTTCAGGTATATAGTGCTGTGCTGGTAGCAATATTACCCAGCAGCAGTGAATTAATTTAGAAAGGTGATTGAATGATGAGTGCAATAGACATGCAAGCTTTTTTTATTTTCACTTCCCTAGTAGTGGAGTGCCAGAGAGAACAGAATGACACACACTACAATCTCTGCATATTTCTTTCTCATTGACCACTGTCATCAACCATTTCATACATGTGCTCTAAGGGGTAATCATGTTTTTTATTGAGTAAGAATCTTGAGGACCCCTCTTCAATACTGTGTTCTCAGAGGACAACCAATATCTCCCTGTGCCTTTTTTACCACTTGTCTCTTGCAAGTCAAGAATATGAACATATTATATTTTCATATGTGGAGTCAGTTCAGCTAATCAAATCTGCACCAAGAGGATCTCTTTACGTATGAGGAAATATTGATGAAAGTAGAGAAATCTAAAGATGTATCCAGGAAATGTCATATTTGCTTTTTTTGCTCTCTGACTAGCCCACTAGGGATAAAGTGTGAAGATTATGTATGTTTAAGATAAAAAAGGCATTCTTACTTGATTAAAAGATATATTGATGATAAGCTGTTCATCACAGCCACTGGCAAGGTGACCTCCTCCACTTGAGAGAGCATGAGCAAGTGGATGATCATCTGCTTCATTAAGGCATTCACATTCATTTTTTACAATAAAAGTTGCTAAGTCCATCTAGAAGATAAAGAAAGATAATAGAAAATAAACATTAAAAAAGAAACTATTTTATAACTATTACTTGATTATGTTGATATTGTTCTAGATTGTGAATGTAGTAGAACTTACATGTCCAGCAACAGCAATGTCATCTTCACTTGATTCATCATTTCCATAATAATGCCTCACTTTATTTTCTAATGATGAAGGGTCTGCACCTTGAAGTCTGTCAATCCTAGTCTACAAATGTATGGAAATATTTTATATTTTTTTTTAGCTTCACACTGTATACTGCACATAGTAGGTTGGGCAAACGGAACCTGGGATCCCAGTGTTAAGACATCCCATTTTCATTAAAACACTTCCGTTACCCATTCTCTGCATTGAATGGTGGAACTAAATGTTGTGCTTTGACTCGTTATTAAATATTTTATTTCTTCAAGTGGGAATTGAACGCATAATGTGTAGTGGAAACATAAAATATAAAACAAAGTCGCGAAGTATAAAATATTTATGTACATGTTAATATGTACGATTTGAAGTCTATCAGTTCTAGTTAAATATATGGAATAATAAAATATTAAAACAAATTTTCGAAGTATATGTAAAATATATAAATATAATGTTGATATAGATATTACTTACTCGGTTCTTGTAGAATATAAACGTAGGCATTGCACTTATCCCTTGCGCGCTTGCTGTCTCTGCGCATCTGTCTACATCCACTTTCAGAAAAACTGCCCTAGGAAACTTAGCTGGCAGTTGCTCAAAGAATGGAGCTATTCTTTGGCATGGAGGACACCTAAAACATATAAAGTGTTTTACATTTTCTTGTACAGACCTAATGATGACTATTAAATTTGAACCACGTCAGGTTATACTCACCAAGTAGCGGTAAAATCCACAACAACTAGTTTTGTACCTGCATTAGCCATTTCTGATTGGAAATGGGCTTCATTTTCTATTACCGTAGCCAAACCCATTATTATTTTCACAACTTAAAACACAAACTATAACGACAACAATCCGACAATCCACAATGATACTTCAAAATGGTTGTCACTGCGATTTATTACGATAGAGTTGCCAGTAAAAAAATTATAGTCGATGTATGTAAAAAATGATTAGTCATATTCATATGTGTAAGACACGATAAGATACCCGTAGGCATCGTATTTATTTTTAAAATTTTAAATTAATGTAATATATACAATATTACTTAATTATCACATATTAGACAATTTGTGACTGTAAATACTACAGTCTGTGAGTTCGATTCCCACTTGAGGACTTATTGGCGTCGAGGCCGGCACTAGTTCAGAGTTCGGCGAAAAGTGGGGAACGGAGTGTCCTAACAATAGTTTCCCTTTACGTACGCTGCTGTGTGCTCGATGAATCCCGTTTTTTAGTATCACCTGTAGGTGATACTAAAAAACACATATTTTTTATGAATCAATTTAAAACAATTATTTAAAGGTACAATATATATTCTAATAACAGTCAGTTCAAGCTAAACATACTTTGCTTTGAATACTAAGTGTTGGCGTAAGTTGAGATATTTTTAGGGGGCCTTGGCTTTAGTTTTGAAGTAATCTTTTTTTATATATATTTGTTATTTATTATAAAATGTACCAAAAAAGAAAAATAAATTAAATTATACGGGTTAAAAAATGTTTAAATTGATTTCATGACAAGGTTACAAGAATCAGCAAAAATAGTAAAGAGTATAGCGACAAACTAAACGCCGTGTTTGTTTTAAAATTATCAACAATAAAATCTTATTATCCTAATTTAATTTATTTTTTTGTTATTTCACTCAAAATTTAATAAATACACTTTGAAAAAAGTATAAATTTAGAAACGACATTCAATTATCTTTTAAAAAACCAATCTGGGAGCTATGTAGGTACTATTTTAAGAGAAAGAATTCCAAGGATAGAAAATATAATAAAAATAAATGAATTAGATCACAACAACGACTGCTTGAGGCGTAGCTTAAGTACACCATTATTTACGGTAAGCTTTGCAAATTACGTCTATTTTTTTCTATATAAGCTTTATCCGACACAACTTACTATTTTTATTCAACGCCTTAAATTTTTATTAGCAATATTGTTCTTAATTGGAATTTGCGGCATGTTTTGTTTTATATTAATATCTACCAATATTTTGTTGTATATAAATTAGCTTCACACTGTATGTCGCACACAGAAGGGTAGGCAGAGCACCTTTCGCTGGATTTTCGAGGTATTGCCTATTGAGTGAAGAAACTTAACGTCACGCTTTTCCGTTGCCAAGAAGGCCTAGGGGGTGCCAGGGTTTCATTGCACACGGGCGCTACACGAGCTAGAGCCGCCACTGGAAATGAAAATATCAAATCGAGTGGAAATCGAAAAAGCGGTTCATTAAAAGTAGTGTTGTTTTCCCGAAGGATTGAAGAATGCTTGGTCCTGTCATCCTGCTGCTTCGCTTTCAGCGTTCTTCGCCGCCTAGTTTTGGATGTTGTCTATTAGTCATTCAGTAATGGAAGATTTCTTTATATATACTTAGATGAACACTTATGAGGCTAGCCAATAACCGCGACAAGTTGTAGGTTCGATTCCCACTGGAGGAATATGAAATATATATATGTATAAATGTGAAATATTTAATATTACTGGTATCGAGGCAAAGCGCGGCGTTGAGTTCCACCACTCAACACGTAATGCCTTCAATATTCGGGGCAAATTAGGGAACTCCGTTTTATCACTAGGCTCGCTCTGCCTATCCTGCTACATGCGGGGGGAGAGACTAAAATTTAAACAGCCAATGTTAAATGTAATTCTTGATTTAAAGCCCTATTTAATCTTCATCTTCAGGAGCTTATCTATTCTACTATTTTCCCGCTTTGCGTTCTATAAAAACTGCCGTAGCTTGAAGAAATTTGCCAGTGCCGACTTATAATTTGTCGCAAACGTTTGGTCCTATTCCTAACTATTATAAAAAAGTCAAATAATTATGGCACGCTTAAAATACATAGTTTATTTAATTTATTTTATTATATATCAACAAAATAATTTTCTCATAAGTGCAAAATATTATTCTCCAGATCGCAAAGATCTTCCTATAAAAAGTGATTTAGAAAATTATTTAAAAATTATTGGAAGAGTGTCGCAGTACTCTTCTAAACATAATAATAATGTTGATGTTCAGTTGGCTTTTGGGATATTCGTAACCGTTGGTGAGATAGTTTAAATTAAAATACTTATTATTGAGGCCAGTCGTGGAGCGGGGACACAGCAGGTTGTGCTCCATTCGAGGACATGAAATATTTAATATTTTAATTTCCTTGCTTGCTTTCCTTGCTTTGTTAACGAGTCAAAGCGCGGCGTTGAATTTCACAACTCAACACACAATACCTACAGAATTGTGTGGAAAGTGGGGAACGGAAATATCTTAAGACTAAATTCCTAGGTTTCCCTCTACCTGCCAAGTGCGTAATACAGGCTAAAGCTGAAAAATTCATATGCTTAATTTAACAATAAATAATATATTTTTTTCAGTGAATATCAAATGTGCACTAAAAGGAAAGGAAAAAAATATTCCCGCGACTATAAGAACTAGAATGAAAAATATTATAACAGAAAATGAACAATTTTTACAGCGTTTTGCAGCGCATAATAGGAATGACATAAATAGAGACTCAAGGATTCACCAAAGTAAATACTTTGCAAATAATTCCTTATTTTATTTTAAATATTCAAAATTAGGCTACAATTTATGTAAGGGTTTTATATAATTTGACTATACCTAATATAACAATAAGTTTCAATGGGTGAAGCCACGTGCTTTTCTCTAGTATGTATAATATGGAATGGAAAAACAATATTTATCAAATTAATTGTAATATTTTTAGTTACTCACCTCTTTCCGAATCCTGCAATTTGGATGATGCGATTAAAAAACTTCACTTATACGCATAGAAAGAAAAAATCCCTGGATGATTTGGAAAAATCGTATATGCCCTGGGAACAGTATATGTATTTTGTAAATAAAATTGAAGAATGGAAACCAAGCCCCAACCAATCTGGTACGTGTACCTTTGTTAACTTGTTAGCAACCTTATGTATATTTTACCGAAAGTAGCAATTGCGTTGACAGTGTGTAAGAAGAATGAGGAATAAATGCAATAATTAATTATAAATTTTAAATTGAGTTTTCTTCATGGCATATAAAAATACCCAATATTATTTTTAAAGTATAAGTTATTAAACAATTGTTCTGTATAGTTTTGCCTTGCGATAATAACACACATTTTAGACAAATAGAGCACTTATATAGATAAGTAGAGTTAATGAAGCCTTAAATATGACTTATTTACTTTGTTTTATTTTAATCGCAAGAAAAACATTATTTAAATATGATATTTCAATATTGCAGATATTTGTTTAGCTGCTCTGTCCGCAAAACCTGTAAATAAGAAAAAATCTCTAACTTCGTGCCCTCTTACGGTTGACTGTCAACATGCTTGGAAGAATAAAATCCATTATTTCCAATACATCATATGGTGCCCATTACTAAAATCGTGTTACACTATACTGATGGAAGGAAATAATTTTGGATATGCATTGACTCATCGGTAAATATCTATATTAAATAATGTAAGAAAAAAAACCTTGACAACTTAATATAATCATTATTACCGGTAGGTATTTATAAAAAAAATAATAAGAATGAAAAAAAAAAATACTTAAAATCGACAAAAGGCGTCGAGTGCTACCACTCAAAACGCAATGCCTCTAGAATTTGGCGGAAAGTAGGGAACGGAGTGTCTTAACATTAGGTTCCCTCTACCTACCCTGCTTTGTGCTGGATACGGCGTGAAGCTGACTAGAAGAAATAATAATAAAAATTAAATAAGTAATTCTATTAATTTATTTTATTTTATGTATAATGTTTTTATTTTAATAACAAATAAGTATGTTTACAATTAATTAATTTAACGAAATCTTAAAACGTGATGTATTTTAGGTTACTATTATTGACAATGGCCCGCCATGCCCGCGGTTGTAGCCTTTTTTCTGAACAGAAGGATAAGGATTTGTCGAGAAAACTGTGTTCGATGGCTTACGATGAAGCACAGTATATAGCATTCAATAATTATGGACACGCTGACCTCATGCTAGAAATAAGTGAGTATGTCGGTAATAAATAAAGTTAAAGTCAAATAACTATATTCAAAATAAGAAGTTACAAACTTCAGTTTTGAACGTCATTCACTTCTTTCTCTCTCTCTCTCTCTCTTTCTTGGTAAGTTCTGCAACAAATGTGGTCGCTACCGATTCACATTAATTTGTGTAAAATAAACAATTCAATTAAAGTTGTCAGTATAATTTACCTTAGTTTCACAAGTTTTTCGTTATTTTTATGCAAAATTTGTGCATTAATTATGCAGTAATTGGAATAATCTAAGAAAAAAATGTGATTTATATGATTTTATTTGACTTCTATGATAGAAGAGCCGTCGTGGCGCAGGGGCACAAGCCTGTGATTGTAAACGCGACGGTTGTGGGTTTGATTCCCACTCGGAGAATTAATTATTTAATATTTTTATTTTCTCGCTCTGGTGACTACGTAAAGCGCGGCGTTGAGTTCAGTCACTCAACATGCAATGCCGATATTTCAGGGGAAAGTGGGAAACGAAGTGTCTTAACATTAGGTTCCTTCATCCTACCATGTTACACACGGGATACAGACTGAAACTGAAAATAAAACCGTTTAAAAAAGTAATTAGATTATTAGAACCATATGCATAGGTTTAGGACGAACATCTCAATAAAGATCCTAAATAACTTTTAACTTTTTAACAACATAAATAAGCGTATAAAAATTTCGACGTAGTTTGATGAGGAATTGAGAAACTATAACTTAGTGGTCAGAGCGCTTGAACGGCTACGAAGAGGCGCGGGTTCAAATTCCGCTCAGTTCAAATATTTTTGCGTTTCTAAAAGATTATTTTTTTCCTAAGTGTGGAATAACACTGATAAATGTATTGTTTTCATTATAGTGCTGCTATGTTCCTTCGAGGGCCATTCTGAATTCCTACGTCGCATCTGGCTTAAGGAACTGCAAAGATTCCAGCATGGAGGCTGCTTTTCTCTTGAAGCTTCTTCAAAGAAACCATCAAAAATATTTAATTATAGAAAAGAAAAAAAGATAGATAAAATATGTAATAACCATATAACCGCTTTGGCTACTGGAACTTATTCGTTGGCTGTCAGATATATTGTACAAAAGTATTATTAAATTTTTTGTATTATTATTACAAAAATACCTTATTATTAAAAAAAATGTTCTATAATATATTATTGACGATTTTTTTAATAGCATATTATTGAAGATTTTCTTAGATTTGAAGCTTAAATCAGCTTTTAATTTGATTCTAATATTAAAATATATTAAGTGGTCTGAACGGTTTGATAATTGTATACAGCGATGTTTTCATGCGCCTTATATTTTATGAGGAGCAAACTGTTAAGTTAGCATTAACATGGAAAAAATCTAAAAAGGGCTTATTCCGAAATTTTACTAAATATAAAATTATAAACTATAAATAGATTATGATATTTAATTTTCTTCTTCAGCTTAATACTGTAAAGTGATTCTCTTCTTCTCTCCTCCTCCTCTCATTCTCCTTTTCTAAAGTGATCTCCATCACACATCACATAATAAACAGCTCTTAATTTATCTGGAGGATCACCAATTGATAATGACCGTTTCTCCATGGTGACTGATGCGGAGATCTTCTAATTTACCTAACCCACCACTGGGCTGCGGCTATTGGGAGCAAAGGAGGGGATCTGGCAGTTAATATGGACACACCGAAGTCATTTAATCGAGTTAGCACGGGGTGCTATTTGTAAAATTTTGCAGAATTCCTTTTCTAAATCTCTATTAGTCATAAGTAAATGAACTATTTCTTTCGAAACCTGCCTTTTTACGTGCCACTTCAGGTACCTAGAGATAAAATAATATGAAAAAAGTGAAAGAAATCTTACGTAACAAGTTATTAATTGCAGTTGATTAATTACAGTGCGCCACTTGCACGTTACAGGCACAACCAGTCAAGTACAGTTAAGAATTTGTATAATAGAGGGAACTAAATTTCCTAAATTACTATTATACTATTATTTTAAAATGTTATTATCCCGGGAAATGTTTAGAATTATGAATATATGCAAGATTTTTTTATTTTAATAAGAATTCTTTGGCTGGCGTCCACGTGAGTTGCTATATACGAATTTAACGTAATTTCAGTAGGTTTATGTCTTGACACTGTGTTCACTGTGCTTACCTAGGTACCTACATATATTTATAAATTTGTCATAGATACAATAATAAAAATAAAAAAAATTAGCTTTTTATAATGTATTAATTATTGCTGAATTGAATCAGTACCTACATTTACTTAATTTACCTTCTATACTTGAAAAAACAGATCAGAGGTTATTAGGGTAATTACATATGTACCTCTGTGACAAACATCATGTTAGTTCCTCATGCGGACCTGCTTCAGGGTGAGTTGAAAGTATCAACCCGTCTCGACGACCTCGCTATAAATGAGCAAATTCAATGCCGAGCGGAAGTTTCTGCTTGCACTTCCTGTGCTTGAGGGTCTTTAAATCAACTTTTGAAGTGGTGATACCAGATTAATTATTTATGTTCTTGTAAATTTCCATTATTTATTATCTATTTTGGTCGTAAAAAGTTATATTGGTTTTTTAATTTTTACAGTCTTACGAAAATATATGCGCGGCGTTGGAATCAGCCACAGCCCGAATTATTGGAGAAATTATTTTTGGCAAAAAAAAAAACAAGTATTTTATTAAAGCAGTGTTGTATATACATTTTGATTACCTCCACACTGTATCCCGCACACAGCAGAACATGCGAACCTAGAATTAAGACATTCCGTTCCCATTAAGACACTTCTGTTCCCAACTTTACGCCGAATACGGAACCCATTGCGACTGGTGAAATTCAATGCTACGCTTTACCTCGTTACCAGAGCGAGGAAATGAAAATATTAAATATTTCTTTTCATTCGGAAATCGAACCCACAACCAATAAATATGACATATATAAATAAATAAATTCGTTTGGTTAAAAAATCGACGAGTCCAAATAACGTCGCCCATTCACGTAGAACTTATGAAGTCATTTAAATCAAATTTTATTATGGAGTAGAATGATAGGCTTCCGCTCTAAGCGGGAACGGTCCGCCATATTTAACTGCTAATAACAAATACTTCGCGAAAGTTGAGTTGTGTAATGAATCTTAAATTCTATTAAATGAATAATATATGTATATTCTCAGTACAATGTATATTAAATTTATTATCAGTATCAAGTTTATATAATATAGACTATTTGTTTTGGTTTGTTCAAGGGATTATTTAATAGATATTATGATTGTAATCTATATATATAAAATCGAAAGGTCACTCACTCATCACGAAATCTCACAAACTACATGTGCTAGGAATCTGAAATTTTGCATAGGAGTTACTTATAGGACGTAGGTGCTCGCTAAGACGAGAATTTGCAATATTCGACTTCTAAGGGGTTGTTTTTGAGGTAGAAAGTTTGTATGAAACTTCGTTACTACAAATGCTAGGAGTCTCAAATTTTGCATAGACGTCACTAGGATCTAGTCATGGAGACAGAAATTAATAATAACATAGTTCACGCGGGTGAAACCGTGAGCGGGCCGCTAGTCTATATATATAAAATCGAAAGGTCACTCACTCATCACGAAATCTCAGTAACTACATGTGCTAAGAATCTCAAATGTTGCATTGCAATTACTTATAGGACGTAGGTGCTCGCTAAGACAGGAATTAGCAATATTCGACTAAGGGGTTTGTTTTGGGGGTGAAAGTTTGTATGAAACTTCGCTACTACAAATGCTAGGAGTCTCAAATTTTGCATGGACGTCACTTATAGGGTGTAGGTACTTATGGAGATAGAAATTAATAATAACGTAGTTCAGGCGAAGCCGCGGGCGGGCCGCTAGTATATTATAATTTTATAGGGTAATTATATTTTATCAAGAAACCCGCTAGCGTGGCCAGCCAAGTTAAAAAGCTGGAAACGCGCAAAGTGTATATAGCTGACTTAAATATCAAGTAACTTCACCAATAAAAGAATGGGATATCTATAGGAGTGCCGAGTTCTGAGTTTACTTGGGATAAAATTCAAGCTCTAAATTGAACCTGGCTATTTTTTTTACCTCGTGTCAAACAAAATAATCTTGGCTGTTTTATAACATTTATATTTATTATTTTAATATTTTACACACAACAACAAATAATATAAACTGGATTCTTAAAGGGAATTGACTATTTTTATTATGTGACGGAAATTTAGGTAAAGAAAAAACTTATTTAAAAAAAGCTGCGGACTATATAGCGGTTGTGCATTATACATCGATAATTATAAATTATAAAAAATAACAATCTATCATTAAATATTTCAATTCTTAACAATTAATCATCAATTCATTAACCCCCGCTCGGTTTTCTAATCCATAATGGAAAATGATGTAGGTACTTATTTTTTGTATTTTAAAGCATTTACAAGATTGTTTCTCAATATTATTGATTTCATAGTACTAAATAAAAATCATTCAGTTTTTTTCTTATAATAGAAACATTACTTATTATCTTATGTTTACTTGAACTTGTTTTCCGTTTTCATTTACTAAGAGAATACGTAATTGATAAACAATGGCTTGTTTCGATTTCGATCGCAGAATTTTAAAATTATACCTTTTGTTAGAGTTTTGTTTAAAGCTCTTATCGCTTGTGTCTTTTCTCGCGTGAATTTCAATTCTAGTATAAAATAATTTTCCACATTAGTGCAATGCTTTTTATTTACTTTTTTCGTATATTTGAACGTACGCAAAAAGGTGAATAAAAAGCTTAAATTAATTAGCCTTTCGTGTAAAATTAAAAGTTATCAATGTTTTGGATTAATTGTTGGCGAGTCAATTACTAAAAATTTTGTAGGTAATGTATATAAATTCTAATCTATAGATTATATAAAATATATATGTATGCTGTGCATTTACTATGTGATAAATACTGATATTAGTGGTACTTTAGTTGCAATTGTTTTAAATTTTATACTTTGTATTCGGCCAGTATTCGTGCTACGTAAATGTTACATTTCAAGTTGAGTGTGAATGTGACCCATTTAATGAATAATTTTAGTATTAATAAACTTACTAAATTTCTATCTTTAAAGCTATATAAATCCATATCTTTGTCAGGTACGACTGCTATGATTTGGAATCCGGGCTCAGGGTGTTTATATTAAAGATGCATCCACTTTTCTTCAAATTCGTCATTTAACAAACAAAATTTCTGATAACTAATTCTATAAATATAATACGATATTTCAGAACAATTATAATATGTTCCAAAATATAAACAGGCAGATTCTGTTTCTTTTTATTTTAAAGAGCTAAATAAAATATATATATTTTAATTTTTATTTTATGCTGAGTATATATACATTTTATTCGTCTTGTATAATTATTTAACTAGATTAAAAAAACAATTAACTATATTATAGTAGAATATATTTGGTCCAACTTTCGATCACGTACAGTCTAATTTGTCAGTCGAATTAAAATTCGGGCTGAGTCCCGCGGGAACCTCATTGTCCTACAGCTAACGGTATAGAAGTCACTCACGACTATGCATTATAATATTCCCATTACAATGACCTGAACATTCCTAATTTCGTTGTATTACTTCCAATGGAATATGCTAATTAAACTACAGTTTACTTTGATATGTCTTTCTTTGTATTATTTATACTAGAAGTTGATTATTCGAACTCTATATTAGTCTAATTTCATCTATCTATCTATATATATAAAATCGAAAGGTCACTCACTCATCACGAAATCTCAGAAACTACAAGTGCTAGGAATCTCAAATTTTGCATAGGAGTTATTTATAGGACGTAGGTGCTCGCTAAGACGGGAATTTGCAATATTCGACTTCTAAGGGGTTGTCTTTGGGGTCGAAAGTTTGTATGAAACTTCGTTACTACAAATGCTAGGAGTCTCAAATTTTGCATAGACGTCACTAGGACGTAACCATGGAGACAGAAATGAATAATAACATAGTTCACGCGGGTGAAACCGCGAGCGGGCCGCTAGTATGTACATAAATACATGCTTCCATAGTTTGGCGAAAAGTGAGGACTTAGGTCTTAGGACTCGGTACTCTCTGAAGAAGTGAAGCTGTTTCTTTTTTATAATAATTTAATATTTATTCATTTCTCGATTAATATTTTTATATAATGTACTCATGTACGTAACACATCTTTTATTGTTTTCAGCAAAAAATCAACTTCCTATTTTAACTAAAAATATACTTCGTCTATGTTATCTTTTGATTGATCTTCATATAATTACACTAATCTTAATGAATGAACAGAAAAAAACAGCGGATGATCGTTAACGTAAATAATTATAATATAAAATTAATATAAACTTTACAAACAAGTGTTTGCTTATTTTAAGCATTTATAATATACTTAAATTTCGCGCTGTATCTCGCATACAGCAGTGTAGGCAGGGAACCTAGGGTTAAGTTCCCTGGGTGGGTGTACTCAACGCCCTGCCGGACTTTTGCCTTGACGCCAGAGCGAAGGAATGGATAAGGAATATATAAGATTATAAAGCGAATATCCTTCCAAAATCACCAGAAGAGATCCTGGATGATTAAGAAATATGTATGTATGCATAATATAAGTGACGACGGCGCACGCGCAGGCGCCTTTGACCGGTCGACCTTTTAATGGGAACCCGATGCGAAGTATTAAGTTGCAAGCTTGTATTTCATCGCACTAACGAGGGGGTCCTTTACAGGTTATTGTATTTTTGTCTCAAATGAGATTGGTTTGACCTTGGCTGCTGTTTACCTGATTAAATTTCATTTTAACGAAAAACAGGACAGAAAAAGAAGCGGTTGCCATATATATATATTTATGTGTTGTATATATATATATATATGTTCGATAAAAAACATAATTTTACACGGCCATAAATAATTGATTGAAATGTAATAAAGGAATTTATAAGTATATATTTTACATTCTCTTTATATGTATTCACATTCTTTAAACATGAAGTAGTCAACGAATCTAAGTTATTTATTGCTATCTATACATTTTTTTTTTATTAACTAGCGACCCTCTTGCGGCTTCGCCCGCTTTTACTACTGGATTATTCATATAATGTATGTTTGCAAATCACTTAAGATAATGTGAAAATTTATTAAACCCTAATGCAACCCGCATTTTTTTAGTTTCAATAAGGATTTTCCAATTGTTTTACACAGCAAGGAAAGTAGTTTTTAGTAGGTACCGTAATTATAAATCTGTGCTACTAATCTTTTCAAGTACTTATTAAAATATATTTAAATGACTATTTTTAGATAGTTAAATGACTATTTTTAAACGGAAGAAATTATAAACAAAAACCTACCTACTAATAAGTTATTGGTAATAACTACTACAAAAAATATGAAACCAAATATATCGCGCTGAAATAATACATTCAACTCGAATTATCCAATACGTGCAAACGCATCTAAATCTTCGTTGCTATAAAGTCAGGCGTGTTTTTTTTTCGAGCTTGTGGTTAATGCTGAAGAGGGTATTCTGTCCCTGATGAAAAGCAAGCACTACGTGGCTGCCTGTGAGGAAAATTAAAGAGAATGCACCGGCCAGGAATCAAACCCGGGGTGCCCGCGTGGCAGGCGAGCATTCTACCACTGAACCACCGATGCGTGTAAGGCAGGCGGCCGCGGCGGACGCATGGCGAGTAGCGAGCCGTTTCGCAGCAAGGATTTTTTGATGTTGTAACAACTTCTAAAGTACTTATTAAAATGAAAAACATATGCTGAGAGTAAGGGATAAGTGAAACTTGAGTAACATACAGCTGATGTGTCAATGGCGGGATGTGTCAACAATTAAATGCGTTTTTCTGTAAAACTATTCGCAATTTCGAAAAAGTGTAAAAAGCAAATTTTATCTTCGTTTAACGTAGAAAATTAATAAAGTATTTTAAAGGATAAGGATTAATACCATTATGGAAAAATATGGCTCACAATAAAAAATATATTGAAATTGCGACCCGCTCGCGGCTTCACCCGCCTTAACTACTGAATTATTCATATAATGTATGTTTGAAAAGCACTTAAGATACTGTGAAAATTAATTAAACCCTAATGCAACCCGCATTTTCGTATTTCCAATTGTTTTAAAAATAAACACAAATAAATAACATAAATAACAGAAAACTTAAACGAAAGAAATTATAAACAACAGACTACCTACTATTCTCTTACCCAAAAATACTTAAACGAAAGATGTAACCAACTATGTCGCGTGGAAATACATTATAATTATTAGATAACTCCAAAATACGTGCAATCACTTCTAAATTTACTTTGCCAGGCGCAGAATTGAAGCATTCTCTCGGCTATCTCCGTAGTAGCTCAGAACGACATCAGAGCGTCGGTCCGACCGTGGTCCCAGGCGAAAACCTGCTTTAGAGCAGACACATGGAAGGGGAGGGGATTGGAATTGAACACTCGGTTTCTTGAGGAAGGCCTAGATTAAACGACCAAGATGACTGCTCATGAGTCGGATTTGGAGGAGGATAGAAAGTTCCTCGGAAGAAGACGTCTGACCTCGGGCGGCCGGGTATGCGGAGTGCTGCTCCTTAGGACGCGGACGCGAGGCGACCAATGTGTACCTCTAGGGTTTCTATTTTTAGGTTGCGGTGAGTGGCGCGTGGTGTTCACGTAGTATGGTGCCTGCGTCACTCGCCGGAGGGTGAGGTTCCGTACGACCTACAGGATTCCTCGTTGAGTAATACTCGCTAGGGCATTGTGATGTCATCAATGTATAGTGCGTAGAGAGCAGGTGACAAAATTCTGACTGGGACAACGGCAGCGATCGGGTCGCTGCTAGCACTCTCAACTCTCACGCAAAATGTCCTGTCACTTACAAAGCAGAGCGGCAAAGACATGCGCAACGTGCCGGGGGGTGCCCGCTCTGAGCACTTTATGAAGTAAGCCCGGTAGTAACTTGGCGACCGTACTAAGAAGGATTATATATCGATATCCCTCAGCAGCATAATGAGCAGGCCTTCCTTCCATGCCCGGGGGAAAGAAGCCAGGCGGGTGCGGCGGATCCACTATTATAAGCAAAATGTTGCGGGGCACGACGGACGCGTGGTGGGCGGCGAACCGTTAATCAGCAATGATTTTTTAGTACTGTAATTTTAAATCTGCTACTAATCTTTTCAAGTACTTATTATTATATATTTAAATGACTATTTTTAGATATTTAAATGACTATTTTTAAACGGAAGAAATTATAAACAAAAACCTACCTACTAATAAGTTATTAGTAATAACTAATACAAAAATATGAAACCAATATCGCGCTGAAATAATACATTTAACTGAAATTATTCAATATGTGAAACGCATCTAAAACTTCTTTGCTATAGAGGCAGGCGGGTTTTTTTTTCGAGCTTGTGGTTAATGCTGTTAAAACAGCGACACCGGTTGGGTAGGCACTACGTGGTTGCCTGTGAGGAAAATTAAATAGAATGCATCGACCGGGAATCGAACCCGGGCCGCCCGCGTGGCAGGCGAGCATTCTACCACTGAACCACCGATGACTGCTCATCGCGCACTTCTGTATAAATAAGCAAAACGTCGCGAGGCGCGTTTCGCAGCAAGGATGTTTTAGTATTTTAACAACTTCTAAAGTACTTATTAAAATGAAAAAACAGTAAAAGACAGTTCATCTACATTAAATGGTCAACGTAACTAACATACATATTTATATGCTGAGAGTAAGGGATAAGTAAAACTTGAGTCGGCACATCTGATGAGTCAACGGCGTGATGTGTCTACAATTAAATGCGTTTTTCTCTAAAACTATTCGCAATTTCGAAATAGTGTAAACAGCAAATTTTATCTTCGTAGAAAATTAATAAAGTATTTTAAAGGATAAGGATTAATACCATTATGGAAAAATATCTCTCACAATAAAAAATATATTGAAATTACTATTTTTAGACAGAAATATGATCACTACACGTTATCCTTAAAAGATAAAAATATGCTCTCGCGGACTTTTTTGTAGATCTTATTAAGAGGAACAATACTCCAGTACAATTTTTTCATGTAGTACTTACCATTAAAGCAGCGCATGCGCGAAAGTGTCTCAACGGGTAGGACTTTAGACACATTTATCGTATTTATGTTAATTTACATAAGAATGTACAAATAATAAACTATATATAAACCTTCTCTGAAAAATACTCGACCTAATGGTGAAAACCGCATAAAAATCCGTTGGGTGGTTTAGAAGAAGAAGAGTTAGAAAGTTCAGACAGACACGAAAAGCGACTTTGTTTTATAAGATATAGGATAGGATGTACAAATAATAAACTATATATAAACCTTCTCTGAAAAATACTCGACCTAATGGTGAAAACCGCATAAAAATCCGTTGGGTGGTTTAGAAGAAGAAGAGTTAGAAAGTTCAGACAGACACGAAAAGCGACTTTGTTTTATAAGATATAGGATAGGATAAAATATAAAGAGAGGCAGGTAATCGAGGCGCACACGGAGGAATTAGTTTTATTTCCCTGCTCTGGCCAGTTAAAATGAGGCAGAGAGTATTGCCACTTAACATGCAGTGTACAGTAAGCAAAGAAAGGAGTGTCTTAACACTAGGCTCAGCTTGCTTTGTTACATGTGCGATAAAGCGTGAAATTAAAAATATATTAATCTAATTAACATGTTTTTTCACCATTTAAGAATAAAAATATATCTATATATATAAAATCGAAAGGTCACTCACTCATCACGAAATCTCAGAAACTACATGTGCTAGGAGTCTGAAATTTTGCATAGGAGTTACTTATAGGACGTAGGTGCTCGCTAAGACGGGAATTTGTAATATTCGACTTCTAAGGGGTTGTTTTTGGGGTTGAAAGTTTGTATGAAACTTCGTTACTAATGACATTTGTCTTTGTCATTCGTTACTAAATGCTAGGAGTCTCAAATTTTCACAGACGTCACTAGGACGTAGCCATGGAGACAGAAATAAATAATAACATAGTTCACGCGGGCAAAACCGCGAGCGGGCCGCTAGTATTTAATAACTTTTAAAATAAATATTAACTCTGAGATCGTTTACCTACATCCGTGACTGTATATTTTTTGCGATGGGTTCCAGGCAATGATGTTGCAGTAACACTCAGAACTTCCTTATTATTATTTTATGAGAGAAACTTTGGTTCTAAAGTGCAACTAAAATATATATTTTTGCTAAAACAAAAATTATTATTTCATATACATATTTTTGTACGTAGATTAAATTTATGGATAAAACACTAAAATAGAAAGAAATAAATTTACTTTTAAGTAATAGTTTTGTGGCGGTGAGATCCACCATTCAACACGCAATGCCTCCGGAATTCGTCATAAAATGGGGAACGGAGTGTTTTAACACTAGGTTTCCTCTGCCTACCCTGTTATGTGCAGGAGACAGCATGAAGCTGAAGTATATATCTAATAGGTTTATCATAAAAATATTTATAATTAGATTAAAGCTATAAACACAGATTCTATGTAAATATAAGCAATGATAATAGTCAACAGCCTTGTCAGTATTCCAACAGTGTTCAGGTGCAATGACTCCGCAATGACACAGATTTCAGTACGATGTCTAGACGTGCCTGTTCGAGCCAAATTATTTACGACTCTCTTTGACGATAAAACATTTAGTGTCACTAATCGATAACTATCTTTTAAGTATACTTGTATAGCGTGTATGTATGTATAGATATTTATATACATATATTTAAAAATATTTTAGCTTTATGCTGTATTCCGCTATGGCAAGATAAGTAGAGGGAACCTAGTGCGAAGACACTCTGTCCCCAACTTTACATCGACTTCTTAAGGCTTTGCGTATTGATTGGCGGAAATTGACGCCGCGCTTTGCCTCCTTACTAGAGCGAGGAAAATGAAATATTGAATATTCCCTTGAATGGGAATCGAACCCACACTCGTTGCGTTTCCAAACGCACGCTTGTGCCACTGCGCCACAACGGTTTCAAAACCTTAAAAAACATAACAAATAGCAATTAACTTGTAAATAAAATATAGATAGACGTCGATTATAAAAGCCTTGATAAAGTATGTTAAAAATGTTGATTAGTTTCTAAGCCTCTACTGTTATAATAATATTTGCCATAGGAATTTATTATAGCAGTTTTTAATACACTTTTATTAGGCTAAACTCGAACTATGTAATGAAATTAAAGAAATTTATATAGAAAATATTAATTTTACCTTGTTATCATCACGTTTAGTGCGATTGGCAAGTCAATTTGTTTATTTAAAACCTAATAATAAATAAATAAATAACCGGTTTTGTATTACATGTATCTTACAATTTTTTTGAAATTTGAAATTCAGACGGAACCCTTGTTGAGCGAAACTGACTCGCACTCGATCAGTTTCTTATTATATAGAATAATCATTCAAAACAAACTTCTAAGTCTTTTAAGATTTTAGAGATATTTGACTGCAACATATCGTCCTTGTGAAGTTAGTATATACAATAATTACTATAAGATATTTAGTCACGTTGCACCACAGCGACACGGCATCAATAGTACCTACCTACCTACCTACGTATATGTCATACAAGTGATGACTTAATAATGGAATTTAAATTATTTTAATGGAATTTGATTATAGGATGTACTAGTAAACGCGATATATTGCGAGTACGATCCCTATTTGAGGAAATAAAATATTTAATAGTACACTTGTATCGCGGCGTTAAATTCCGCCGCTCACCACGCAATGCCTCCAGAATTTGGCAGATGAGAAGAGACTACGCTCCCTCTGCCTACCCTGCTAAATGCTGAAAAAAACCACTAATGTAAATAATTTGCGATATTTAATAAATCTTAAATGCAGAGAAAAGAGAGTCGAAAGAAAGAAAAAATAAAGAATAAAGTGAAAATAGTAAATAGAAACTAATCAGTCCCAACATCACGCAGAGGTTCACAAGGGCACAGCAATCACTTAACTTTCTGAGTTCGTCCGTGGGTGTCCAAATGCATTGTTTGAAACAACAATGGTGGCATCTATGCAATCTCATATTTGAACGCAAATAAAATAATAGTAGCATACAAAAAAGACCTTTACGAGTTCATATATAAGATCTATTATTCTACTATAAATAATTGTAGAACTAGATATTTTAGTGTCGATGTACGCGTCGGCTTGCATCCAATCCAAGGATTCTTAAGTCATCTGTTTAGGCGGTGACAGAATAACTATTAGGTTAGAGTTGATCCCACATCATATGTCAAAACATCAAAAGTTATGAAATTGTAATGAATTAAATATCAAAATAAGGACATTCAGTATATATATACTAGCGGCCCGCTCGCGGCTTTGCCTGCGTCTCCATGAGTACCTACGTCCTATAAGTGACGTCCATGCAAAATTTGAGACTCCTAGCATTTGTAGTAACGAAGTTTCGTACAAACTTTCAACCCCAAAAACAACCCCTTAGAAGTCGAATATTGCAAATTCCCTCCCTTGCAAAAAGTCTTAGCGAGTACCTACATCCTATAAATAACTCCTATGCAAAATTTGAGATTCCTAGCACAAGTAGTTTCTGAGATTTCGTGATGAGTGAGTGACCTTTCGATTTTATATAATTATATAGATTAATATAGTTGTAAATTAGTATTTAAATATTTCGTGTATAGATATTGCGAAATTGAACTAGATGTTGGACCTCACAACGTCTTATATAAGAAGATTGTATGTTTTACTTCATTTTATTAGTTTGAGTTTTATAAGCAATTTATATATATTTGTAAAAATGTTTTAAAACCTGATTTGCTGGCAAAAAATGTGTTCAGAATTCGGCGGAAAGTGGAAAGCGGAGTGTCTTAGCATCAGATTCCCTCTGCCTATCCTGCTACATACAGGATACAAGGTAAAGCTGCAAAACAATATAGCTGTATTATTCATAAGTAGAGTAAATCTTGAGATACGTCACTCCGTTTTCTATCTCATAATTTATTATTAATTAAGGAAAAATATAAAACTTAACACTAAATTTACAATGACAACACTGAGTGATTGACGAAATGACAACTGAGTTGAGGAGTTCGTGTAAAATGGATTTATAATAGAATGTTGAGGTATAATTACATTCACCGCTTCATTTCAGATGTCATGATGCACCTAAATACCAGGAATCAGAGCCATCATCTGTTGCCAACTTGGGTAGAGCGATTGCCAAACACTTGGTTAATAGAACTAAGAAATTCACGATTCGTCAGACTTGTGAGATAGGAATATTTTAAATATATTATCTATATTAAGACTTTTAGTGTTGTTTTGTAAAATTTCTAGAAATCACTATTTTATATTTATGTACTGTCTATAAACATTATTTAATATAAGGAGTTTTTTTCTGCTTCAGCTGTATCCCGCATATAGCAGGGTGGGCAAAGAGAGTTAAGATACTCCGTTCTCCACTTAGAAAAGAGAAAAGAAAAGTAAAGCTAGCAGCTACAAAATATATATGGGAAACTTTGGCTACAAAAAATAAATAGAAATAAAAAAATAAATTAAAAGTTTGAGCAAAATTGTTTTCTTTGTTTACATTATGTCTCAAGCCCATAATATCTAGATCACATTAGTAAATAAATTATGTATATATAAAGACATGACTACGTAAAAAGTAAAACTGGGCTTGCTATTAGTATTAAATGTTATATAATCAATCTTCAATATTCAATAACGCCTTAGGAAATGGACGAAATCTCGTGGAATTTATTTACGCAATGTCAATAACAGCTTCCGGACGTAACGACAACTTACCATAATAGTTAAGTGTAATTTAAAATCTAAATAATGAATAACACATTGACCTACATTCATCATATATATATAGTAAACAATTTTATTACCTCAGTATGAATAAATAAAAAAAAATATATAAGTAACTGTAAGGTCTTAAATTGAACTAGTTTGAAATAAATCATTTATATATATGTATATATTTTTTTTGTGTACCTTCTTAGCTTTCTAAACTTTTTTTAATATAATAAGAAATTGTAATTACGTAGCTTAAAGGCAATGCTATAGTTTTAATATTTTTATATTAATTATAAATTTGAAATATTAAAACAATCATGTTCTATTAAACATACAAAAGATTCAGGTTGTAAATAATATTAAAGTATCTAAATTTTAGTAATAACAGTAAACTATTTAAATATATTTTCAAAGAAAATTTCATTCTATTACAAGACCCAGTTAAGCTAAACATATCAACTATTATTTCATATATTACATTTGAAGAAAACCCGTTACAAGTTGACGAAACAAGCTCATACGGTATCAGAACTCGGTTACGTCTCTCTCGATTCGTCACCCGCGTTACGCGGCTGTGACAAACAAACATTTCACGGCCCCTTCTTGCAAGACAAATGGCAGCGGGTGCTTTCCCGAATACGAGGACCGAGAAAGCTTCGCCTGCATGCTAAAATATGTTTACGCAATATGTGTGTGTTGCGTGAGCTCGAGCACACTGTTGAGATGCTAATATTGTGTCAACTTCACGCTGTATCCCGCACACAGCAGGGTAGGCAGAGGGAACTTAGTGTTAAGGCACTCCGTTCCCCACTTTCTGCCGAAAGTGTTTATAATATTGTTTTATTATTTATATGTTGTTAATTTCCAATTTTTTTTGCTGAGCTAGTAAAGGAATAATAATTGGGTTGTCTTTTTTTTAAACTAAATGATGAGAATGTCTAATGTTTAAATTAAATTGATTATTTATAATTTTAGATAAACTATATTTTTAATTGTAACTTTAAATTAAATAAACAGTTATAATTATAATTAAATGTAAAATAAAAAAAATACATTTTTAGCAAACGTATAAATTCGAACAGGATGAACCCGCGCCTTTTAGAAAACGTTCAAGTACCCTGGCCACTAAGCCGTATGTTCTCCTCAAACTACACAACAAAATTGGCACGTAAATTTTTGCACAGATTTCATAATTATAATGTAATAACATAAATATTTTTTTAATTCTAGTTCATATTCTATAACATTTTTAACGATACAATTGTACTACTTATTTTTATTAGTTCTTAAAGAAAACAAAACGTGTTTTTTAGAAAGTTACTTACGTTTAAATAAATTCAATTGTTTTGAACATCCATCCATACCTATATTATAAAGTAACTCTGTCTGTCTGTCTGTTTTTCACGCAATCAGGGCCAAACCGCTAATTTAATTGTGATAAAATACTCATATAGAGATACCTGAGGGTCTCGGGATGAACATAGGATACTTTTTTTTTTCGATTTCGATCAACGATTTGCAAAGTTTGTTGTTAGAAAACGTCACCCAAAATGAGCTTGCTTAACGTATCTCTTTGTTGAAAACTGAAAATAATTTCATAAATATATTTAATAAATATTCGTATAGTTCAAGCGGGCGTAGCCGCGTCCGGGTCCACTAGTCAATACTTGACTTGTGAATTCTTATAATATAACAATGTTATATTATAAGAATTCACATCAACTCAGCTAATGACATGATATACGCCTAAGTATATTATATAAGTAGTAAGTTAATGTGGTTACGGGGATAGTTTGAGCGGTCGATGAACTCTCTTTTTGGCAATTTCTTGCTCTCTTTAGTTTTTACGATATTTTTATAGATTTAAGTAAATATTTTAACTAATCTATAATATTCTTATTATTATACATAGTTAATAATTGTATGTTAATTTGAATATTAAATTATTTATTAAAATTAAGTTTGATCTTTATTTTATTACCTATTTAATTTGGCTGACTGTATAGTAACGATTTTGTATTGTATTTTTATAGTTATAGTATTTTTTATTTGATGTCCGCATTTCGCCCTAATTGCCTGTACAGTGGCAGATATTAACGCTGTGCTTTATCTTATCAGACTGGGGAAATTATCCTTTGTTTGCGACCACTAGGGATTGAATCTAGGGACGTCAGTTTTAAAGTTAAAAGGTTTTCCCACTTCGCCATGGTGACAACACACGTCACCCACTGACTTAACACTGTACAGACGCAATGTAGTGACTTTATTGCTTTTATGTGCTGGTTTTAAAATCATGCTAAATGATATTAGTTAAAATGGCGAACAAACTATCTTGCGTACTTAATAGATAAATATTGTTAATAATTAAAAAATAATAATTAAATCAGGTTCATTCGCTGTATCCCGCAGACACCAGGGTAGGTAGTGTAAAGAATTCTGAAGGCATTCTGTGTTGAGGGGTGACACCAGAGCCAAGAAATGAAAATATAACTAAAAATAAATATTTCATTTCCTCGAGTGGGGATCGAACCCACAACCAGTCCCATTTACAGTCCCACTTTATGCCCCTGTGCCTGCTGGCCTCAACTATAAGTCGTAAGCCTATACAATCGTATCGGATGGTCTTAGAAGATTTTCTCAAACACTTTCGTACAATCCGTAGGCGAGATGCTATCGGTTCACATTGGTTATGTTCGATACGTCGACCGAGCCCCCCCTGAATCTCAATGCGACCCCCATTGCATAACTGTGGCTCTTCGAATTGTGGAATCCGAGGTAAATGCTTATATAATTTTGCATGTGCCAATTGGTGCAACCGGTTATTGAATAAAAAAAAATAGCTTTTAGGGTTTCGTATCGTTGTGAGGCGATAGGTTGTGGGTTCGATTCCAATTCGAGGAAATTAAATATTTAAGCAATATTTCCATATTCTTCGCTCTGATATCGCTGTCACTTAACACGCAATGCTTTCAGAATTCGGCGGAAAATGGGAATCGGAGTGGGTTTCCGGTGGGTTTCCGTAGGTTTCCTTTGCCTATCCTTCTATGTACAGGATACAGGATCCTTTCTTTGTATAATGAAATTACCATATACTCGTATGTGATATGTTGTCCACGATATATCGTTAGTTATTATTCACGAAACGTCTTTAACATATTATGATACGAGAGAAGATAACGCTTCTCGGTAGAGTTTTATTGTAATGGATTAACAGTAACGATTTACTGACTGACATGTGGAAAGTTTAAACGAATAATAATAGTACATGTATACAAATGTATTATATCGAAAATATTAAAATAAACTTTACCGTGTAAAATTTGTAAAAAGAACCATTTTATTATAGTAATAACTTTAATAAAGCTGCTATAATAAAAATACTATTTTTTAAAACATAAATTCTAAATTAAGTTCAGAACTTCTTGATATGTACTTAAATGTTTTTCACGGATCACGTAATTTGGTTAGGTGAACAGGTACATTTTTTACAGGTTTTGCATAAATACGTAAAAAGTATATTAATTTAATATGAGCTGCGGGTTTGCATATTGAGGCCATAGTAGTGTTGTGAGACAGCGCCTGACTGTAAATTGAGAAAGACGGTAGTGGGTTTGATCCCCTCTCAGGAATGATGATGATAATGATTATTGCAAAGCGCAGCATTGAGTTAAGCGAATCAACCGGCGAAAATCGAGTGAAAAACTGGGAACAGAGTGTTTTAATACTAAGTTTCATCTTTTTTTATCTTATCTTATCTTGTTTATTAGGTCACTTATTGAGTTGTGTTTGTAATAATAATTAATAATTGAATTTATAATTCTTTAGTTTAATGGATGATTAAATAGAATTCAACTAAGACGGCTAGCAAAATGGATACACTTTAATTAACATTAGCTCTTACTACATACCTATCTACATTTGTGATTCATCATTGACTGAATCAGGCGCAGCTGCCTTATTGCTTAAGGCGTGAAATTTGAAATGTATTACAATGTTCTAACTATATGTATATTAATTTATCTTTCAGTATTATTTGGTGCTAATATTAGTGTTTAGTTATTTTTTTTTTTAGCTTTACGCATCCCACATATAAATTTGCAAAGGAACCTAGTGCTAAAATACTCTGTTTTCACATTTCTTCGCTCTGGTAAAAGAGAACGGCGTTTGGTTCCACCATTCAACACACAATGCCCACTGAATTCGGTGGAAAGTGAGGAACGGAAGTGTCTTAATTGTGGGTCCCTCTGCCTATCCTGCCATAATCGGGATACAGAATAAAGCTAAAAAAAGATTTCTAGTGGTAAGATATTCTGTTTTCACAATAATTAGCTGCACTAAGGTTACCTTTTGATTACCGACGTTATTTTTAATCAGGTTAACGACGGCGCACGTGCCGACTTCCGTTATATTAGACTGACGGTATGACACTTTTACCCAAAGGGATATTCAGTGGGACGATAATACGGTTAAAATAAGTATGGAAGGACAATAAGCGATATATTAATACTAATTTTAATATTATTAAATATTTGAAGGTCACTTTTTGTACTGAAATGCATAAATCTGTACGTTTTAAAACAGTTCTTTAAATATATATATGTTCTTTTTATTTGTTATATATTTTATTACAATATTTTGAGGCAGTCTTGGCCCGGAGGCACATAGTGTGACTGTAAATACAACTGGTTCTGGGTTCGATCCCCACTCGAGGAATTTATTTAAATTTATATTTTCATTACTTTGCTTTGTTGTCGAGGCAAAAGTGCGGCGTTGATTTCCGCCCCTCAACACACATTGCCTCTGAAATTCGGTGAACGGAGTGTCTTACCACTAGGTTTCCTCTACCTACTCGGCTGTTTACGGGCTAAAGTGGCAATATGTTTTTTTAGACATTAACATTCAAACACTTGTTACTAATATTAAAAAGTAGTTCGTAACTAAATATTAAGTGTTTATAAGTTAGTAGGTCTGACCGTTAGTTCACCTGTTTTGAAAGGAGGTTAATAATGAGCTAACTAGTACGAATATGTATTAGATAAGTGATATGATGTAAAGAAAAATAATTTTAAATTATTTTTTTTACATAAACAATTGAAAGAATATTTTGTAAAGTTTAGTTTCATTATGTATAATATTTATTTTACCAATAAAATTTGCCAAATTATAGTATTGCGTTCTGTCGCCTAATAGGAGATGCCTTCACAAGTTGAGATTAGAGTGATTTACACGAAAAAAAAATTGAGGCGACATTTTAGCCACAGTTAATCTATATATATAAAATCGAAAAGTCACTCACTCATCACGAAATCTCAGAAACTACGAGTGCTAGGAATCTCAAATTTTGCATAGGAGGTACTTATAGGACGTAGGCGCTCGCTAAGACAGGAATTTGCAATATTCGACTGCTAAGGGGAAGAAATAGGGGTTGAAAAATTGTATGAAACTTCATTACTACAAATGCTAGGAGTCTCAAATTTTGCATAGACGTCACTAGGACGTAGTCATGGAGACAGAAATTAATAATCACATAATTCACGCGGGTGAAACCGCGAGCAGGCCGCTATTATAATATATAGATAACTACTGTTATTTCTGTAATAAGTATATATGTATTTACTCTCATATTATTTCTTTTTAAAAACTTTTTAACAGCTTTTTCGTATTTCAATTACATTTTACTTATAAGGTAGGTGCAGTATAATTAAAAAAAAATGTCGGTATCATCAAAAATGTCCACTTCCATAAAAAAATCTTCGATGTAGAACGAATATATGGGACCTTGGCTGGTACATAAATATTCAAAAACCCGTTCTGAATTTCACAAAGGTGCGACGGTAATTCGATTCAGTATGTGCCGCCAGACGCCGTTAGCTCATCGGAAATATTCTGATGGCATTTAATGAGTTGCGAAGTCGATTCTGGTTGGTATTATGAAATGAAACTTGTCTGCGTCTTCATGTCATAAATCAAAATAAAAATATATAAATAATGATTTTATAAATATATAATGATTTTATCATTACATTGATTTATTATTTGATTCATATCTCATTAATATTAGCTTCACATTGTATCCCGTTTGTAGAAGGGTAGGCAAAGGGAACCTAGTGTTAAGATACTCCTTTCCCTATTTTCCACCGAATTCTGGAGGCATTGCGTATTAGTGACAGAACTAAATGCCATGCAATGCCTCGACACCGGAGCGAAGAAAATGGAAATATTAAATATTTCATATCCTCGAGAGGGAATCGAACCCACCACCCATCGTGTGACTGTAAGCGCAACAAGTTTAGTGACACTTTGTGCGACGACTGGCTTAAATGATTATGATTATAATATGAATTATAATTTAATATAATCCACATATCCTATGCAAATTAGGTAAGAAGTTAGTAAAAGATGACGTAATTTTTTTTTATTAATTATTTCATTTAATATTGCAAATATTACGACAAAGATATAAAAACTATAATGTAACGTAGATGTTTATATAACAACATAATTATGTATATGTTTAAAAATGTAAGAATTTTAATTTTATTTATAAATATATAAAAAAAAAAATTTACGTTGAACCTAGAATTAGATTTCCATCTCCACCTCACTCCATCTGCATCACAACACTGAATGTTGATATTGATATAAGAAGTAAGTACTCAGTCATCGTTGGTCCCTACTGAGACAAATGATTATGGTATGAGATAGAGCGGCGTTGGGTTCCGCAATATCTTGAAACTGGAAGGCGAGAGAAGAATTAAATTGTACACTTAAAAAAATAGTTTAATGCGTCTACTTTTAGACGTTTTAATAACTCATTATTACTTCCGCCATTTGATTTATTACCATATAAAAGCTTTACAGTGTGACCTATTTATTATAGGTCATATATATTGGAAAAAAATATGTTTATAAATTAATTAGGTTAGACGACATTGGCCTTGATCTATAAAATAATTTAATAAATTAAATATTCGCTAAACTTCCGTAAAAAATATTTTAAAATTAATACAAACATATCAAAATAATATTTAAAAAATAAAATAAACTAAATTATAATATTAAAGTACTAAAGACACAATGCTACGAGCTTATCATTAATAAAGATTATTGTTATTATTGTACGTCCATTTTTATTTAAATCTTTATCTCGGATTTCTGCAGAGCCGATCGTGGCGGCGATTCTGATTCAAGGTAATGTTTATATTTAACAACAATGTTTATTATTGTTATCTAAGAAAATTGTATAATAATATAACAAAAATAATTAAATTAGCTTCACACTGTACCGCACATAGCAGAGTAGGCAGAGGGAATTTAGTGCAGTGAAGAAATGAAAATATAAATTTAAATAAATAGGTCCAAGCAAAGCCTAAGTTTTAAATAAAATAGAATGGTGAACGTTTGCATCAGAAAATTTTAAAAAATAACTAAATTTAGTAATGTATAGTATACCCAGGTGGAACGACGACCTTAAGAAGACAGCGGAAATCCGCTGGATTCAAAGGGCGAAGGACCGGACGGAGTGGCGAAAATTAGAGGAGGCCTATGTCCAGCAGTGGACGTTGAAAAGCTGATGGATGGATGGATAGGACATAAGCTGCAAATATATTGGATGCACTTCTGATTTTACTTCTTCCCATTGGTACAGTCAGCTAAGTAATCATTTTAATGATGAAGATATGCAAGATTTAAATCTTTTGAATCAATTAAATGCTTCCAATACTCATATAACATACAATACTATTTATTAATTGTATAATTTATTCCGGTGAAGGTCACGTTTCTGCAGATCTAATATTGTGGTTATTCCGGATCAACCACAACCTAGTGACCGATATTATTCCAATTAAAATAAAGTTTTTTTAAGTTCACGCTGTATCACGCATATAGCGGGGTAGGCAGAGAGAACTTGGGAAACTAGTGTTCACACTCCGCTCTTAAGATATTTCCATTCCCCACTTTCCGACAACTTCTGGTGGCATTGCTTTTCTTTTCCATACTAAAATTCCAAGACTGTAATTTATAAAAAAAATGCAATTTTTAATTACTCACGACAAAATAACATATTAGTCATAATACTAGAACGTTAATAAATTCTATTAAAATATTAACTGTGACTAAGTACCTACATTCGAATAGAAAAAATAGTTATATTATGTTCAACTCTAAATACAAGTATATGTACCTATATAAAACTAAAAATATGATTTTGTATGAATTATATGCATGATATATTTAATGAATCACTGATAATTATACCTGGAAATCCTTTATTTATTTCCGTGTTATAATCATAACTTACAGTGAGTTTAGGTATAGCAAAGGCAGGTTGAAGGCAAAGAGTATTTTACTATATGAATATTCTATATTAATGGAATACTTACCATGAATTAAAAAATTAAATTTTAATAATTTAACAGGTGGGTTCGATTTGGATTCAAGGAAGAAAAATATTTTTATTTTTTCGCCTTAGTGTCGAAGTAAACGCGGCGATGAGTTTCGATACTCAACGCAGTGCCTCCAGAATTTCTAAATTTCGTATTTCTAAATTCTGTTGGAAAAAAATATGGCCGTTAACATCGCAAAAAATGCGTATTTCGACACTATAAAGGGATAATAAGTTAATAGGGTACTTCCAGTTGACCTAGAATTATGAAATTTGGCAGCTGGCATCTACAGTAGTACTAGTTCAAGAAAAAAATCTGAAAGTATAGATTTGTGGTTAAAGCCTAAAAAATAATACAAGTAAAATAGTTTAAGTGAGGGGTATCGGATGAAAGGAAAAGAATTCAGAAAAAGCTCGAGACCTCCAATTTTTGAAAGGACCCGGTGGGCGAGCCCGACTTGCGCTTGTCCGGTTTTTTAAAATATAAACAGAAGTTAGTCTTGTCAATAAACTTTTATTTAAAAAATATAAAAAAACTATTTTTGACTTCTATTAATCTTTTTAGAAATGAATTAATATTGCTTATATTACAATCATTTATATTTTATTTAGTATTGTATAATTATTTATAGTATTATAATGCTTTATATTGAAGGTCAATTATCTTATTATATTACCTAAAATATTTACGTGTTTGTAAGCTAGATTTAATATATCCGTTTCATCTTACATTATAAATAAATGTAGAACTATAAATTTTAATGGGTTAATTAATATTCATTAACGTTTGTCATATTTAAAGCATTATTTCATAATTAGGAAAGAGAGAGACAGAGAGAGAGAGAGAGAGAGAGAGAGAGAGAGTGATTTGAGCCCGTGCTTTTTGGAAACCATCCAAGGGATGTATAGTAACGGTTTAGTGGGTAGAGCGATGGACGGTTTTCAAGAGACGCGAATTTAAATCAAGCTATGTTAAAATTTTTATAGCTTTTCTTAAAAACGTACTCATTAATTTTTTTCTATCTATTTTAAATAACTCTTACGATGTTATATAAATTATAACTAACATAAATATAATTAAATCATTTTGACTATTTATAGTATTTCTATGTATGTATGTAATATACCCTGCCTGTTTTTTGCTCAAGTGTTTTTATCAGTATCATCAATTTTATTTTTAAGTCTTTGAAACAAGTAGGTAATTAAATAAATTTTATGTGTATTTTTTTAACTTCACTTTAATGTTCTATACTTATTTTCCTAATATTCCAATTCTTACGTAAAATGGTGGATTTTGATTGTGAAATTGGAAAAATGTGGATTATAAAATAATTACTTGAAATATGGCACTTATTCTTGAGTGGGTAGGGCTGTAAATAAAATACACAGTATAAAATATATTTATTAGAAAAATACAAATTATACTTTAACATAATGACATAACTATATAACTTTGTTTCTGTTACCAAAGAAATTTTATTATCATTATGCGATTATACAGCCTACTTGTTTATATTTCCGAAAATATTAACAAATATTAAAAGTTTTTAGATAAATAGTTTCAATTTATAAATATTAAAGTTTTTATTATAAATTACTATCTTATTATCTATATATCTTTCATTAACTGCCATATTTATTCTATAATATGTTAAATATTTTAAAGTAATCCAAAATTTTGTTATACACATTATCTGTGACATTATTTCCCCACACATAGTTATTGTGACTCCATCTAGGATCTGGCACTATATATTCTTCGACTAAATTAGGGAGTTTTGAACTCAAAATTTTTGCATCTTCTAAAGTTGAAATCCAATCGCTTTTAGCACAAATTAGGACGACTGGGGATGTCACAAGAGAAACATTATATTTAGGTGGCCTAGGCTTGCCGTATCTTTCGATATTTCCCTCTCTATCTTCATCGTAACGTTGAAACTTTCCAGTCATCACTAACTGACCAAAATGTGATAAAGTTTTTACTGACAAACCTGCTAAAACATGCCCAAAAGCAACTGCTAGATTTCTAGACGTTATAGTATATGGTGAATAGCCTGTTGTCAAAGACAAGCCCACACCGCATACGTCATTTGGATCCAGCTGACATAAGAATTCTGTTATTACATGAAAAAATTCATGTTTGCCAAAAATTTCAGCAAAACCAGCATCATCGAGAATCATTTTGATAATTCTTGTTGCTGCTGCTGTGATTTTTGCGATAGGGTTTCTTACATTCTTCAAGAATGTTACTGGAGCTAAATTAACTGCTAGTTGAATTTTCTTATTATATTCAGGTCTTAAAGATCCCATGATGAAGAAGCCAGTCGTCCCTTGGGAGTGTCCAACGTAATACACTTTGGTCTGACGAGTCATATTAATAACATAGTCAATAATGGCAGGCAAATCGTAAAATCCATTTTCATCAAAGCTGAATTCCCAATAATCTGGATCTCGGTTAGGATTTAAATGTTTATGCTTACGAGAATATGTGTTCCCTCTGAGATTTGGGGCCCATACGTCATAGCAATTGTTTGACAAAATGTAAGCTAATCCACTTTTTGGGCCAGTGAGTATCCATGTATCTGAGGTGTCAATTAACCCATGCATTAGTATCACTGGATATTGTTGCACTTGTTTACATTTTGAAAGCACCCTGAAGACTGTTAACAAATATTCATCTTCTGTTATTATGGTGTGTTGTTCGTTGGGGTATCCATATTTATTTGTTAATTCCGTAAAATTCAAATATGTATCCTCTATATATCCCAAAGCTTTTTTAAAAGATCGTTTATCTGGTAGCACGTATGAAATAAGTCTATTCGGTTGTACTGCCGGTGTGGACACACTCAACTGTTGGACGCACAATATTGTTATGAAAAATTTAATCATTTTAGTTCAAATGCTCACTTATCACAATAAAGCTTAGGATATGTATGTTTCCTTTTGTAAATTGTTGCTTAGTTTTATAATATGAACATGACCTCAGTGTTAAGGTCTTAATGAATTCATGGTAGAATAAAAAATATCACATATTACTTAAATCGTTCGTAGCTAAATTGAAGTTTTTTAGATATTGTTTTTAAACAACTTTGTTAAATTCAATTTTGTTTCCTGCAGTTTAAATAAATAAATAATAATAATAACTATTTTTTTATATTTAAAAATAAAAGATTTACTGTTTTACATTTACGTAAATATATCTTTTTACGTAAATGTAAAATTTAACATTTTTTAAGAATCCACTTATATGAGTTGTGTAAACACTGTTTATTTATTATGAACCATAAAATACCCAAAAATTATGATAATGATGATAATTGAAAATCAAAAATAGAGATTATAACACTATGTAATGAAAAAAATATATATGGAAGTGGGTCCTTAATATGTGTAGGTATATAAAGTATGTAAGTAATTATAAAAAAAGTAAATATTTTTTTGTTCATATATGAAAATATTTTTAAATTATTTCAATGTCAAAATTAATTAATGAGCATTATAAGACCTTCATGTCTATGGAAAGATTAAACGTTTCATTATAAAAAAAATATTAAATGGAAATTGAATTCCTCTATATTATAAAAATATGATTAGTAAAATTTTTAAGCATACTTTAAAAACAATTGTAAGAATTATGTGACGTCAAGAAATTAATTAATTCATATAAAACGTCTACTCTGGCTAGGTGTGTTATTTATTTTATTCTATTTTAATACTATATTTTATATTATTTAGTATATAATAGAATTTGAGGCCAGGTGTAGTGCAGGAGAACAAACGTATGACTGTGAATGCGATAGGTTGTGGGTTCAATTCCAACTCGATTATTTGTTATATAATTTGTTATATTAGTCTATTTTCACTTAAAATTTTATAAAATTTCATAATTTTATTATAAAATCTACGAAGGCAAATGTGATATTTTTATTTCAAAGATTATTGTATACAGAAAGCTTGTCGAAAATCCTCGTTTCAGGGATCTCAATATCTCAACTGCTTATAATGGAGGTGACGCAATAACTTATAAGAATTTGACGCACTGGACTACCTTCAAGTTACTTGATATATAACTAAATACAAATTCAACCACAACTTGAATCAAGTTCAATTATACTTCCCCAAGCCCCTCTTGAGGTCGTCGTGGCGCAGCGGCACAAGGGTGTGACTGTAACGCGACGGTTGAGGGTTCGATCCCCACTCGAGGAAGTGGAATATTTATTTACGTTTATATTTCCATTTCTTCGCTCTGGTGTCGAGGCAAAGCGCGGCGTTGAGTTCCGCCACTCAACACGCAATGCCTCTAGAATTCGACAGGAAGTGAGTTCTCAGGTTCCTTCTCCTTGGTGTATGCGGGATTAAAAAAGAAAAAAATAAGCGGACAAGTGCGAGTAGTAGTACCTGTAGATGCTACGTATAGCATGTAAAAATATAAATTTCATAATTCTGGGCCAACCGGAAGTTAACTGGAGATACGCGTTTTTTGCTATATAAATATATTTATACCCATATATTTTTTAATGGTGTACATATTTTAGACATATTTGACAAAATACATAGTGTTGCTTGTATTAACAAATGGTTATTTTTACGACCAGAGCGACCATTGCACATGTCGCGTCGTATGACCTTTTGCTATCTTCAGAAAATGTCAGTTAGCTAATTAACTAATTACTCTTAAATAATTACGACTTTCTTATGCAATAGTTGTTGCAAGATATTTTTTATGGTTTATAATGTGTTGAAGATTATACGCGCTATCTAATTTGGCTTGATATTCTTTTTGTCTTACTCACAAAATACTCTTTTATAGTAATTATATTTAATATATTTCATACAATTAATTTTTAAAATATTAAACTTTAATCCAATTTTATTGTATCTACTTCCTATAGGCGACGCGGTGCTAAGTAACAATTTGTGCGCGAGCGTCATGTCTTCATGCATACTAAACAAAAGTACCGTTTCATAGCAATTGATACTAAAATATTATTCATAGCCCTGGTCTCGAGTAGTACGTTCAAAACAAGTTAATTAATATTTCAGCTTATCGTTGAGTTGGCAGAGGGAACCTAGTGTTAAGACACTCCGTTCCCCATTTTCTTCCGAATTCTGAATTCACTGTGTGTTGAGTGGCTGTACTCAACGCCGCATCTTACCTCGACACCAGAGCGAAGAAATAAAAATGTTGAATATTTCATTTCTTCGAGTGGGATCGAATCCACAGCATGCCGCGCTGACAGTCAGACACTTGTGCCTTTGCGCCAAGACTGGCCTAGTTAATATTTCTAAGAACTATTACATATTGTGCACGTTTAAGCGCTTGAATAGATTTAAATTATTGACATTGATATAGCTAAAAGATTTTTGTATTTCCTCATGCAAAATGCCCAGTTTCTAAATTGAAAACACCCATATGACCTTAATATTTGAATTTATAATAATAATGATTCAAATAATCCTATGATTTAATATATAATAAGAATAAATGAAATAATTTAAATCTTTTAAATATATCTATATATATAAAATCGAAAGGTCACTCACTCATCACGAAATCTCAGAAACTACATGTGCTAGGAATCTCAAATTTTGCATAGGAGTTACTTATAGGACGTAGGTGCTCGCTAAGACGGGAATTTGCAATATTCGACTTCTAAGGGGTTGTTTTTGGGGTCGAAAGTTTGTATGAAACTTCGTTACTACAAATGCTAGGAGTCTCAAATTTTGCATAGATGTCACTAGGACGTAGTCATGGAGACAGAAATGAATAATAACATATTTCACGCGGGTGTAACCGCGAGCGGGCCGCTAGTATTATACAATAATATATTAATCTATATATATAAAAGGACTTGTCCTCACTGACTGAGGTAAGACGCACGCACAGCCGTAACCGCTGGTGGTAGAAACGTGATATTTGGACAGATGTTTACTTTCGTAATCTGGACATCCACTAAGAAGGGATTTTGTAAAATTTTTATCCTAAGGGGGTGAAATAGGGGTTGAAAGTTTGTATGGAAAAAAAATTAAATCGGCACCGATTTTTATAAAATTTGAAATTTAGATTTACAAAAGTATTTAATTGAACACGTGTTTCATCGTTTTCTGGAATTCTCCCCCTAAGGGTGCAAATAAGGGGTTGAAAGTTTGTATAGATTTTTTTTAAAATTGGCACCAATTTTTATAAAATTTGAAATTTAGACTCTTAAAAGTATTTAGTTGAACACATGTTTCATGGTTTCCTAGAATTCATCCCCTAGGGGTGCAAATAAAGGGTTGAAAGTTCGTATGGAAAAGTCTCTAAATCGCCACTGATTTTTATAAGATTTGAAATTGAGACTCTTAAAAATATTTCATTGAACACGTGTTTCATGGTTTATTAGAATTTACCCCTAAGGGTATTATTACCCTATTACCCGCAGGCGAAGCTGCGCGCGTCCGCTAGTTATAATATATTTGTCTTTTAGATGTTATATTAATATATTAATATTTAATTCATAAAAGACAAATATTTGTTATTTCTTGTTTACGTGGGCATATTGAGGTCTATATCACTTTACCTTACATTTATTTATTATTAGATAAAAGGTAAACAAACCATTAAAAGGTTATTTTATAGGTCACAGTTGATGAAATTATTATATATTTTATAAGAATAACCCTTGAAATAATACGTTGATAGCACTGTAAATAATACTATATACTATAACTTGTAAAGGGTTATTCTTTAAGGCTTATAAGAAATCGAATGTCATAAATGACCTACCTTATTTTCTTAATTTTATAATTTATTATTTTTTTTATTTTTACACATAGTACTTTAACAAATATGGTAACAATTTACAACTTGCCCCAAGTCGGGATTGAGTTGTTACTTTCCGATTTCAGTCATGAAAAAATGATAGTAAAAAAATCTTACAAAAAATGTTCCAAATTAGTATTTTAATTACAAGTCTAAATATATATATATTGAATTTGATCATATTGTATTAAATACTGAAATCATTTATTCACAACAATATTTGATGTTAAACAAAAATCGGAACTTTTATCCCCGATCTTCTCTATTAATAAAATTCAACTAGTTAAAGTTGACATATAATTTTATTATTTTTATTGCATTTCTATGAAACATTGCCAAAAAGCAGTAAAATATTTTATATTAGAGTTATAAATAACTGATACTGGAAACATTTTTATCGATACATTTGGCAAGGTCTCGCGCCGGTGCTATATAAAATTCTATTTCACATTCATCAGTCAGTCTAAAAGGATGCGCCTTTGGACCTTGAAATTGTTTCAAAATATATTTTTAACAATGCAAACCACTAATTAAGAATATATATAGACTTAAATAATTTCCTGCAAGACTAGATTTCATCATAAATAACATAAGACTAGATTTATGTGCCGCACAGGCAGCACTTATAAGGGGAAGCAGAGGGAACCTGGGAACCTAGTATTAAGGCACTCCGTTCCCATTAAAACACGTCCGTTCCCCACTTTCTGCCGGATTCTGGAGGCGTGTTGAGTGGCGGAACACATGAATGAATTGACCTTACTTTTGTAGTATCTATCAATAAGTCTTCTTTATATACTGAATTGTGTTATTTTTGTATTAGAAACCAATAAATTCTGTGAATATGACGGATTTCTAATATAGGAAAGATAAAAAGAAAAAAAAATGTATCAAGTTAATTTTTATATTTTCTTTTTTAGTTTTTTTATTTCATTTTTATAAAATAGGGTCGACAAAAATGAATTCATAAATTAACTTTAGTTATAGGTTCAGCACATTAAAATATCATAAGCACTAGAACAACTATTATTCAGCTATATTTTAAATTTATTTTTGGATTCACGGATCGACATTAAAAATAAATTTCATTTAATAATAAATGTCATTAAACAATAAGTAAGTGGTAAAAACGTATATTTTATTTAGAAAAGTATTCTTTTGAATAGCAAAGTAGATTTCACTTTAGTATCAACAAAGAATCTGCGGGTCAAGCCATAACTTGAGGTCGGCGATTGGTAAATATATTTAATGGTAAACATTGCGAGCTGCAGCCTTCCGCATACTGCGAATACCAGCGCCGCCGCAGTGAGCTAACGCCCTGGTGACAGATAATAGCTTACAAAGAATATTTATAGCAGTTATATATAAAATTAAATATTTAATATAAGTTTTATATATATTTGTTTAATTTATGCAAATATTTATTAATTGAATTATCTATATTTTCTATAAGCAAGGAAAAACTAAGCTTAAAAAATTCCTACATGGTTTTGTAAATTAAATATATAAATTTTATGACATATTTGCAACAAAAAAATACTTTCTTATACGCCCTCTGAAATGCTCTTGCCATTTTGCTGTTCGAAAGACATGATGTTATTAAACAAAAAGAACCCTTAAGAAAAAGTTCATCTATACCTAGCCATCGCATTGTGCCGATTCCCCTATCCCTAAAAAAATCCCACTTATATTGCTATACACGGCGGTTTCCTCATCCACTGCTATCAACCTCCTCCTACATGCCCTCTGGGGAGTTCTCATGCTTTTTACGTGACCTTCTTTGATACAGTGTTTTCGAAGATCCTTAAATCTTATCCTTCTCCTAAATCGTCCTTAAATCCTACCACGTATTTTGTTATATTTCCGCTAATTTCCGGTAATTTATCCTCACGATGGACAATCAAGTTAAGAAATCGTTGTCTTGCAAGCTCTATACGGTTGTGGAAAACGCGCTGGATAGGAACCGGTGAAGGCGGATAATCCGCTTTAGGTTCAATCCTGATGCTGACCACGAGAACCATAGAACCACTACCCTCAGACATGAGGGACCGACTATAGAGACTTCGCACGTATCAATATCTTCAAAATTAATAAAAAATAGAAATCGATATTAATAAGGTTACCTACAAATATTAATAATAATAAATACATAATATCCTCAAGTAGCTGGTGTATCTGTGTGAAATAATCTTTGTCACCGTGAAACCTGCAGGCCTTCAGGCCGGGCGCGGACGTTTGACGATTCCGATTCATTCGGACCCTGTCCCAAATACCTGAGTAATATTATTCAAGTACTCGTTAAGTATGAACCACTATTCTCCTTATATTGACATCACAAATAAAATGTAGTGCAATTAATGTTGCTTTTACATCACTTCGTTTAATTATTAAGAAGACTTTAAATAATGAAAAGGAATAAACTTATTTTTTTTCGAAAAATAGCCAATTGTACGAACTTTTTGTTCAATTCAATTCACGTTGAAGAAATTTTTATTTCCGTTTAATAAGTGTAAATATTTCTTAACTTTAACTTTATTTTAGATATAGAATTAACAAAAATGAATGCAAAATAATACCGTTCATATACTTTTTCCGCAAAGCAGGAATAGGACCCTAGTATTGATTTCGTTCCCGTGTGTTCCCGTTCGTGATTGAGTTCCCAAATCTTGTACCTTCGACGATAGCTATGTCCCCGAGATAAAAAGGCTGAACTGAAATGAAAATGGCGTTAAATTTAAAAAAAAAGAAATTATTCTGTTTTCATTTACGAATGTTTGCCTTTTTGTTATAATTTTTTTGACATACCTACTTTTTGTATAATAATTTAATTACAAGTATTTCAAGGTTAATAATATGTTATATTTATCTTAAATTTATTGAATAATAAAAAAGTAAAATATTTTTTGCGTATATTATGAAATCAAAACTAACTTTATCAGATTTGACATATTATTGATTAAAATTATTTAATGTCATTTTGAATCGGAGAGTAAAAAAAAGAATATTGTAATAAAAAAGGGAAGGAACTATTTATCTTCTTTTCTCACACCCATAAATTCATCATTCATTTCATAAATTGAATTGAACAACTTCAAATATTGTTTTTAATTTGTATTCCGACGTTTCATTTCCCGATTTACTTAGAACGTACAGTACTGACCATTCATGTCAAATTATACACTTAAAATATTATTTCTCATGTATGTAAAATAAGAATAATTCTAGTGTACTTCAATACTATAGCAACTTAAAGAATACGCCTATGAAAAATTTCATTGAGGCCGTGGTGACGCAGGGGTACAAGGGTGTGACTGTAACGCGACGTTTATAGGTTCGATCCCCACTGGGGGGAATGAATTATTATTTATGAATATTTTAATTTCTTCGCTCTGGCACCAAGGCAAAACCCGGTGTTGAGTTACGCCTCAACGTGTAATGCCTCGAAAAGCACAGCAGCAAATGTGGAACAGACTGTCGTAACACTAAGTTCCCTCTGCTTATCCCGCTATATGCGGGATACAGCGTGAAGTATAAAAAAGACATAGTAAGCAAGTGTATAATATTATTATAACAAAAGAATTTCTAATAATCACTTACGGTATTATTATGAAATTATCGCATTCTTCGAACCAATTGTCCAATGTCGTGATTACCCTAATTACATTAAGTCATTCACCAAGTGACAGATTTCTCCAAAACTGCACGTTATAGCTACAACGCTTATATAACGTTTACTAGTTCTATAGCTGATTAATTAATTATGAAATTATTGGAAATATTAATGGTTTCCAATAATTTCATTAATTAATTAGATAAAGAAGAAAAAAAATACAAAATCGTTTTTTTATCAGTATTTTTTTTATATAATGTTTTTTTTTTCATATAAAATAGTAGCACATGTAAGGCATATATCTATTTTGAACTAACCAAGTAAAATAATAATTTATTATCGTCATACAAACTTACATTTGGATGAAGACAATGACTGAAATATTTTCTAATCACATATTCACTTGCGGTATGAGAACTTCTTTTGCCTACTGTATACATAATACTACAATAATACAATATAATAATTGTTCCTGTTAATTAGTAATAACAGAGGTTGCAGATTTCTCCAAACGCTGTTAATAATTATTCTTCAACAATTAAGAATTTTCTTAAATTTATTTTTATAGATTTACAGGAACTTAAGTGTCATAGTTTATTGTTTCTAGCCTTGTATCTATTTTGACAAAACAACCGCTATCCAGCTAACATCTCCTTCCGTATTTTGTAAGGCTTTTGTTCCGATTGTGTAATTCGTGAGAATTTATTATTATTATAATAGGATATGAATAAAAACGTCTAGTTCTAAAGGTAAATATGGTTACATAATTGTTAGGCTGAATTTAAACATACGTTTGCATAACTACAATGTTTTTATGACACAGATTTCAAATTACATGACAACTTTTATGGATTTTTAACAGATTGTTAGCATATATTAAAATTTTTATAAGTGTATAATTTTTATAATATAAAATAGCAATCTTCTATTAACTTTTATTTGCTGATATGTATTATTATAGCTATGACTTTTCAACTGATATATTTCAAACATTTAAAATAAATAATTTAAAACATTACAATAACAGAATAATGAAATATAAAGTAATATTCCCTCGCTCATCACAATAGCAAAATTGTAGATTAAAAATTATTGTAATATTTGCAAAAATAAATATTCTTTAATATGTTTACACACAATACAAAAGAATATAATATGACGTAGCCAGCAAAAGTGATAGTAGAATGTCATCGTTCGATACATTCTTAGTATCTGCGGTATCTCCATGCATGTATTTACACTTTTTAATAGACATGCCGTCTTTAATTGAGGTCGTGAACTTTGCGATTTGGGCGAGCTAAGTGTCAAGCAATATGAATATATTTCGTGTTTGAGTAACACATTGTCTAAAATAAAATATATATAGCTAATTGGAAATTACCATATTTATTATATTTTATTATATCTTCATTTAATTAAAGATTACCTGTTATATTTGTAAAATATATAAATAATTTCAATATTTTATATTCATATCGTACTATAAATATAAAATAAATAAGTAAAATATACTACAGTATTATTCTGCGTGATTCAAATGAAGCTCGTTGAAGTCTTTTGTATGAGAAATGTAACAATAAATTATTTTATTACCCTCTTTATTAAAATATATGTATTTACTATATACTTGTATGTTATAATAAGCAAACATTATTCAATAAAAAAAGTACATCACATTCTTATTTAGATTTATTGGTATAAACCACCTTCAGTGCTTCTTCCTTTAAGAACAAGTTGCCATAATATAATCAAGGTTCATTATCTGAGGGTCAATGATTGTACTTACCACATACATACATGATTTATCTCGTGTAAGAAAAAACTTTCGCCTTCACTGATCAACTAATGCATTCAATGAGTAGATACTTCAATGCATCTTGTTATTAATAACATTTATGATATGTAATATAAATTTTACATTATATATTTTTTTAAATCCTAAAACATACCTGAGTAATTATAAAATCGAAAAGTTTATTATAGCTAGGTGAAATTATTGGTTATTGAGAGATTTCTGTAAAATTATAAACGAAATTAAATTATCAAATTTATAATTATATGTCTAGGGTAGATGGTGCGATGCTACGGGAAGCGGGCGGCGCGGCACCGCGGGCGCCGGCGGTAGCTGATGACGTCGCTTTTCTCCGGCGTACGCGGCGTTCGGCTTCCCGATATAAAAGCCTCCACCGCCCATTCACCCGCCCGCAGTGTGTGCTAGATCGTTACAGTGTCCACTACTCCCGTGCAAGGACTATAGTTTAACCATGAATTCAAGGTGTTTATTAGTGCTAGCAGCCGCCCTCGGCGTGGGTACGTACTATTTGAAATATTTTAGGGTGCGGCCACTCGTGCTTTTGTGCTAAGTTGTATGCAATTGATAACTGTGTTTGTCTATGCATCTTTACGTTGCATTTGCAGTAGAAAGTGCTGAAACGAAATTGCAATTTGTTAGTTTTAATAATTTTTGAATTATTTTCTTTTAGAACGAGTTGATATAAAACTCTAAATAAATTATTTTGCAAATTAGGCGTGAATTTTAATTTGTAAGGGTAGAAAAAAAATCTTGTAACGGCTTTTTCAATTTTCTAGATCTTTCTTTTATATGAAACAAATTACATTTTGCTTTAACTATATGGTTTTTAATTGATTTAAATTATATTTATACTACCATTTACAAACAAAAAATATATTTTTTAAAAAATAATTACTTAATTCTTTTTAGTTTGAAATATAAAAGTAAAACATTGCTCTTGATATAGAAATAGATGATTTTTTTTTAAATTATCTAATGAATGTGGCAATTAATACAAACGTTCCAATAGCTTTCTAATCTACCTACATTGCATAACGCAGTGGGTGTGAGCACACTTTGATCTATGCAATTATGTATGATCCATATAAATATGAACTTTGATCTCGAAATTAAGTTTTTAATTTTATCTTGACAGTTTATGGGTTTAGTAAAAAATATATTATTATAGGATTTAGTTCAGCAGCTCAACTTTTTCTTTTCGAAACATGCTTATACTTCTACTCTTCCTCTCTTATTCCAAGAAAATTAAATATATTTAATAATATATATCAATGTTTTATATCAACGTATATATCGACAAAGTAAGATATATTTATATAACATTGATAATTTTTACGTAAAACAATTTTGAGGGTATTTCGAAAAAAAAAATCTTTATTCAACCTTTATTCGACCTTTAAAAATATCGACTTTATACTTTCGTTTTCGTTTTTTATTTCGCAAAATATGATTATATTTTATTTAGCAATATGCATGACAAGATGCACTTCGTGTAAATGTCATACAAATTGGTATAAGTTGCCTCATACGACAATTGTTATTACGAAACGGTAATAGAATTTGAATATTACTCGTCTTGACAGGACGTTGTTCCTTTCCTTTTAGTGTTTATAGAATTTTTCTATACTTGTCATTTCTGGCACGTACACGGTTCTCACGAACTTGCTACGTGCATTTTGCGTAACAGTTTTTGTTAAGTTATAATTCTAGTAAAAATTGCGTATGGTGAATAATTAGATCGTGTCGAATTGGACTACCTACTCAGAATTTTCGTATATTACAATTTACGACGGTACAAAAATGCGTTATTTTTTTTCGTCGCGATCGTGAAATTTTTATAGTTATTGCAATCAAATATTCATATAGTTATTATTGCGTGAAGGTATTCGGTTAGTCTCGGGGTGCGTGCATGGATTTCTCAAGAAGAAAGAAAACTTGGTGAAAATCATCTGCTGGTTGACTGCGCAGGCGCACGACGCTGTTATTTGAATGATATATTTAGATTAGTTATTTAGTCGGGTAAAACGGTTTCGCTTAAAATTAACAATTAAGATTTTTTTTAATTTGTTTTAACTAAGTTAACAATTTAATCCTTGTAAGAAATGATTGACAATTAAAACACCTCTTCGTGAAAACAATGGAACGGAAGTTTGATAATTTTACACGTAAAATTCTTTTTATCAGCATTCATGGCCGAAAACAATACTTAACGTATAGCCTATTCTTATATGAAGGTTGGGTATGTGAAATTTTTACTCGTAAAATCGTACATAAGCCCACTTGCATGTTATTCTTAGGTCGATGCATAACAGTATTTAGGTTAACTGTAAAATCGGTGCTAGTGTTTAGTTGACGTGCTAATAAATAAGGCTTGAGCATCCGGCATTTGCCCATAGATGCATACATATTGTATTGAATTTTAATTCAAAATATAATAACATAAACAAAGTATATATACGTATGAATATATATATAATATATGAACATAATTAAAATGTTTAGATTAAATATTGACTATAATTTATGAATGTAAAATACTAGCAGCTAACAAGTGAATTCCGTTCGTATGTCACGCTTTATAAATAGTATATTCAATCACGAAGCATCTCTGCGTACGACTAGGAGATTGTCTGTCCTTCGATAGTTATTAATAGCCTCGCGCTGCCCTTATTGTATTGTTTTTATTCTTCAGATCTACCTTACGTGGTTTACCTACATGTTAAATTATACAAACTTGATTTAGACAATATACATTATTATTATTTTTTAGCATCGGTATCCCGCATACAATGGGGTAGGCAGAAGGAATCTAGTGCTCCATTCCCCATTTTCCGCCGATATCTGGAGCCAGAGCGAAGAAAATGGAAATACTAAATATTTCATTTTCTTGATAATATACATGATTAAGACAATTTTTAAATCTAAATTGTTTTTTTAATAATATGTTCAAGAATACTAAATCTTGGGCGTGGTTCTTGTAATGTAGTCGTGCGAAAAATTAAATTTAAAGTGATGTAAGTGTTACGAGACAGCTTTCGTAGACACGTTAAAAAGACTGCTATGAATAGTGATTACTAATTTAAAACAACTCTTGATTCTTGGAGAATTTTTAAGATAAATTTGAATTTAAAGTGCTAATTTATTCGCTTATATTTAAATAATGTTCAATAATGGAATAGAATTTGTGGTGACATATATTAGGTAAATATTTCATTATTTAATTAAAGAAAGTTTATCTTATGCATTCATTAAACCATGTCAGTTCTGACATTTAAAATTATTCAACTCTAGCATTGAATTATATATATCAACTATAACTAAACTCGTAGATGGCCGTTGTTCATAAAACGCTCTCAGCTTGCTTTCACTGTATAATCACAGTTCTTGTTATTTAATGAGATTTTAGATGTTACGTAAGGCGTTTACAAGCTCCATAGTTTCTCTAATAGATAAATTTATCTTTAGACGTAGGGTAAGAAAGAAAGCCTTACTAAGAATATACGATTAAATAATATTTATTTATTATCAATTTATATTAATTTAAAAAGAAATGGAAATAAATAAAAGATAGATAACGTTTTTAAATTATAACTTCTTCCAATAAAATTAACATTATATTTAAATTTCAAATAATCTTTAATGTTATATAAAGACGACATTTTATAAAAAAAGATGAAGATATTTTAAGCACGGTTAAAGGTTAATCGTGATCGTGTCGAGATGCGCGGGCGCATCGATGTTAACGAAATCGAAAGTTCCACCCACATCAAGCTGGTTTAGCGGTTCAATTTCGGGCTTTCACTTGTATTACTTAACATGTAAAGGTCATTTGAATTGTGTAATAATTGCGTGACTATTTACGTAATATTATTATTTATTTACTTTAGACAATGTCATCTTGAGTTTCTTTCTCATTTTTATATAACTATGAAATATTTTATACTATTTAGTATTATTGATAAAAAAGATAGAAATAAAAAGAAAAAAATATTATATCTATCTATATTATCTACTGAGAAGTATTAGATAAATCAGGCCTCGATACAAGAATTTGTGTCACGGAAACATGCAAATAATACAAGTTGCCATATTGTACAACGTTTTGTATAGATGTAATTATGTCATACTGCGAACGTACGACCCACAGGGCCCGCGCAGGTTGCCGGCACTCTGCACCTCTTGCGCAAACCTCTAATGGGCGCATTCAATACTGATTTACACATATGAGATTTAGCCTTGGCTATATAGGTCGTGATACGCTTTCACTACAATATAAACAATAAAAAATTAAGTTGTTTTCGATATTTCATGATAAGAATAGCTTACTTTGATAATTTTAGAAACTGGCCAATTATTTATCATTAAAACCAGCATAATGCTACAGAAATATTATTAGTTAATCCTTCGATGGAATTCAATAATTAAAATAAGCTTCAATATATATTACAGGAGAAACAAGACAATAAAAATTTGTAAAATATAAGTAATAGCTTAAAAATCTTGTTGAGATGTTAAATTACTAGAGTTGCGATACGACCAGGATGTACTCACGCATAGTCAACTGCAAATGTCAACAAGTATTGAATCTGTGACACACATGATATAACATTACATACAAATGTAGATATTTCTGCGCAATCCTAACGAGGTCGAAGAAACTCTTGACGTTTCTTGGAAGTAGATTTCAACGCAAATTTTTCCTATTAAAATATTTTTATTCTTAATTAAATTCCAATATGGTTAAATATAATAAAAAGTAGATTTGTTTTTTTTAATCGAAAACTATAAATAATATTCGATATTGGGCCACGTGTCCAATTTCAATAAGCATGAGTAACAAAGAGGCTGAACCAGTCATGCGTTGCTCAACGCGGTTTGTCGCGTTGCATTCCATAGAGAAAGATCAGCTCTGTCAGGGACCGGTATATTGCAAAATTTACATCCAGTTTTAATAGCTAGGCAAAATAGTAGGAAATTTATGTAAAATTTAATATGGCGCAAAATATTTTATTTATTAGCATAACTTTAGTTTTTTTTTGGGAAATCAAAAGCAGTTTTATGTGTATTGGTTTTACATTTGTTTCGATTTCCATTTAGACAAGAAACTCTCAAAACGGGATATCCGTTCTGGAAGGTTATTTTTTCTCTACTTAGTCAACCTAAAAAAAGTCTACTTAGTCAACCAAGCACTGCTTAGCCGACGATAGTATTAATAACCTTTTGTTAGTATAGTATTTTGTTTACATATCGCTTATGTTATATTTCTTTTGTTTAGCGGTCGCCCAAGAAAGCTTCAAATGCCCAGATGACTTCGGCTTCTATCCTCACCACGTCTCTTGTGACAAATATTGGAAGTGTGACAATGGAGTCGCTGAACTTAAGACTTGCGGTAACGGACTTGCCTTCGATGCTTCAGATTCAAAATACTTGACTGAAAACTGCGATTACCTCCATAACGTTGAGTGCGGCGAGAGGACCCAGCTTGGTGAGTACCATTAATTATTTAGAATATAATTTATAAATAAAAAAAATACTAAAATGTAATCTGTCTTATGCTATTATAAGCGTTGCAATAATTATATAATAAGATTACCGAGCACAGAAAATATGCGGAAGTGTCTCGATTTGATGCTTTTCTTGAGGTATTTAATTATGCAAATAAACTTCATACTTAGAAGCCAGGCTAAAGACAAACCACAGAAATGTTAAATATATTGGATAACTAACGGTCAAGGTTAAAGGATTAATATGATAATTATACGTATATCACGTCCTACCAGGATGTAGACGAAGGTCACTCAGTCGCTGTGAATATATGACGATATGGCAAGTCGACATTCATGTTATATTCCAATAAACGATGTAAACTAAAATCTCCTAGCCTTGAACTTGTTGTGAATATTCTTCTTTCCGTTTTTCCGTTAATTTACCGTTCCAAATATATGATATATCTATATTTTTTCTTTCTCTAGAACCCCCAATCTCCACTCCTCACTGCGCAAGATTGTACGGTATCTTCCCTGACAGCGCTAAATGCGACGTCTTCTGGAACTGCTGGAGCGGTGAAGCTTCCCGTTACCAATGCAGTCCCGGACTTGCCTACGACAGAGAAGCTCGCGTGTGCATGTGGGCTGATCAGGTTCCTGAGTGCAAAAATGAGGGTAAATAAATTGATTTATAACAATAATAAGATTTTAATACTTAATTTTATATCAACAATCTATAATATCTATTTATATCAATAATCATTCTTTCTAATTCTCAGAAGTAGCCAACGGTTTCTCTTGTCCCGCCCCTGGTGAGGTTTCCAACGCTGGATCCTTCAGCCGTCACGCCCACCCTGAGGATTGCCGCAAATACTACATCTGTCTCGAGGGAGTAGCCCGTGAATACGGATGCCCAATTGGTACCGTTTTCAAAATTGGTGATGCTGATGGCACTGGCAACTGCGAAGACCCCGAAGATGTTCCCGGATGGTAAGCGTACTTAAAATACTAACTATAGTAATCTTTTCTTCTAGTTCAAGTAAAAAAATCTTGACTAAGTAACTTGAACTCTTCTTCTAAACTCACTAGTACTACTGGTGTTGTTTAATAACATCTTTTGTCCCTAACTTAAATGTCTTCCTTGTGACTAACAAAATTGCACTTTTCGATGTTTTTATTTTCCTTTGAAAAAAATTTAGTAAGCATTTCTTGTAAGGACTCCCAAGTTCGCCTCCCTAAGTACCAAGTTAAAATTATGCAACTCGAAGCCTTTTACGCTTGTCACTAGGAATTTAGGTCATATATGAAATTTACATGACTAAGGCAAATTCTACGTCCAAACTACAGTTTGGACAATTCTGTTCGGTGTAACGAATATGATAATCACCGTTAGTTAGTGCATCCATTCCTAGCATATTTAACTTTGTAATAAAAATATTGTAAGTTATATATAAATTCAATATTTTAAAATTTGCATTTCTACATTCAAATGTTAATTAATCGGACAGATAAGTAAAAACGAAGGTCGAATATTGGAATTTTTCCAAGCCAATTCTTTAATATAATAAAAAGAGTTTCTTAAGTAAAGCGAATGGTTAGGTTTTAGTATTCTTGTTGCCATTTCAAGGCAGTTCAGTTCATTCTCGATCTTTAATGTTGTGAACGAGTTCTGGTTACACAATTAATGATACCTACTTCGAAGTCACAACTTCTCAGTAGTAAAAGTTTCTAGGAATTTTAATATCTTTTTTTTATAAAATATTGTGTAAGAGTTAGGTTATAGGTGTACTTAGTAATTTAGTTAGTAGAATCGGTAGTAAGGTTGGCGTACATTTTCAGCGAGGACTACTACGGCGATTTGGACCTGAAGGCCATCCGCAAGAGCGAGCTGCTCGCCGGCCTCCACAGCAGCTCGGCCCAATCCGTCCAGCCCAAGATCAAACCACGTCCCCAAAAAGAAAACTAAATACTCACTTCCCACCCTTACCTTTTAATACTCACTACTTAATCTAGTTTCCACACACCACAAGCAAATTTTTGACGAAAATTCTATAAGAATTTAAAAGGAAATTTTCATATAAACATACACTAACGTTGCTTTTGGTGTGAGAAACACGATTCCAGGTTCAAATTCGTATTTTAAGAAAGTGAAGCCAATTGATTTGTATTCATTTCCATTTGCCAAATACTTTTCTCGTTGTAGCCTTAAACAGTTTCAAAAAGCAGATTAGAAAATTAGGAATATTTATTTTATATTCTATTTAAATTGATAGCGTCCTATAAATGTACGATTTTATGAAAAATAATGATAAATGAATATCGGTATGCATTTATGTTTATAATTCTTGACGTAACGATGAAACAATTCAATTCCAACAGCCACGACCTTGTAAATAAATATATAATATTTTATATACTAAATTATCGCCGCGACTGAGTGTTGTTATAGAAACTGTAAACTTAAGTTTTAATGTTTAGTGATAAAATAAACAAAATACAAAAATTAAATTGTTTTATAATTTTCGTTCTTATAGAATTTGCACAGTTTGCACGATATCTCCCAGTAACTACTTTCACGTCCTCTATTTCCTATTTTATTGCATTCACTTTCTAATAACATTATAACTATCTTATCTTTCAGTTATTTCTTGTTCTCTTAATCTATGTTTAGTACTAGTCTAGTCACTAATAAAGCCAGCCTATCAAATGTCTCACCAAAACAGTGAGACCGTTTTGGTATTTCGAGGTATGTTTTATATTTTACTTTTTTACTAAAATTATTAAGATTAATTATTGTGGGTTCGATCCTCACTCGAGGAAGTGAAATATTTATTTACGTTTATATTTCCAATTCTTCGCTCTGGTCTCGAGGCAAAGCGTAGCTTTGAGGTCTGCCATGTAACGCGCAATGCCTCAAGAATTTGGCAGAAAGTTGGGAACGGAAGTGTCTTAGAGACACTAGGTTCCCTCTACCAATCCTGCTATGTGCGGGATACAGTGTGAAGCTGATTAAATTTAATTTTATTTATTTTTTTATTTAAAAATTAAAATTCTTCAAATTAATGACAAAATAAATTATATTTGTTACATTATATAAATTGTTCCACAGCGAGGACTACTACGGTGATGTAGATTTGAAGGCACTCAAGAAATTGGGATTCTGAATGTCAAGGAGCGGCTCCAAGGACAGACTAAGATTAAATCCTTTCGATTTGCTTAAAAAATAAAAGCCTCTTCAGATATTAATTTAACTTTAATATTTTCTAATATATATAACATCACGCAAGATTTTTAAAAGAAATTTGTACTTATTTAGTACATTTTAGAATTTTCGGTCTGTCTGAAGAGGCGCTCGAGTTTAGTCATTGGCGATTTGCGAGACACATTAAAATCTAAATTATAAATTCTATATAAAGTTTTTTGTCAAAAAATTAAAGTTCATGTCGATGATAATTTTAATTGTTGCCAAAAAATGATAGCTGTCGCTTCGGTTACTTTGACATCGTACCACTCGCGTCGGTGCTGTGTCGAAATAAACAGTAATTTAGTCATAAAATAGTTTAAGTCCATATATTTAAGTTAGTATTTTTTTATAAATAAATGTAAATAAAGTCGTAATCGATTCTCGATTTTTATACAAAAAAGCGATTTTACTTTAGAAACCTTTAGATATAATTAACCTTTTCATAAACACTATAGATTGACTTAGTGCATTTAAAATGTAGGATTTCATATCAACTTAAAAAGAAAATAAGGAAAAAGTAAATATTAATAAATAAAAAAATTATTGCTTTATTAAATTTTATTAAAATATACTAAGGCGAATATGAAATAATAATTTGCTTTTATTAGGACATAATAAATACTTCTTACTCACACTTGTTAATATAAAAGATTTTTCACTTAGAAGTAATATCATTAGATTTAAATTTAAGTTGTCGGATGGCATCCTGACGGGAAATGGCCACATGTGTAGATGACCAAGCTGTGGAAAATTTTACATAATAATTTTAAAAAGTTTGATTGTCCTTGCTTATGAAATAAATTTGTTTGCCTTAATTTGCACCCTAGCTTAAAAATATTAAAACTTTAATATATGAAGCAAGTAGGCAGAGGAAATTCTTAGTGTTAAAACACTCCGTTCGCCATTTTCCGCCGAATTCTGGAACTCAAAAAGTATTTCATTTCCTCGAGTGGGAATTGAACCCTCAACCTATCGCATTCACAATTACAAGCTTGTGTTCTCTTGTTCCATGACAGGCCTCGAGTTTTTATTTATTAATGGATATAATAAGAAAAGTACTCACTTTGAGTATTATACTCCATTTTATAATTCTTTTTATCTCCACTAGAAGTCGATGCTTGTAGATTAGCATCTGGTGTAACAGGAACGTTCACAGGACTGGCCGGTGTTGATAACTGTGTTACTGGAGGAGGTGGAGCTGGCATATCGGCGGTGTTGTTGCATTCTACTCTGATCGGGAAGTCACATACGCCCAATTTCTGGAAAAGTTAAAAAAATATTTAAAAAACATGAAGAGAACATAGTGAAAAAAATAATAATACAGATTTATATAAATATCAATAGGATTGTATTTTTTTCTGATTGTGCCATACATTTCTATTTACAATATCTAATACATTAATTTAAGTATTAATTTTAGTAATTTCAAGTATTTGGACAAGAAATTAAAAGTAAGTTTTGCCAAGCATTTAGCTGGTACTGTTTTTTAGTTGGTTATGCAGAATTCAGTTAGCTTGCAACTTTAGCAACCATCTACGGCTGGCACAAAGGAGTATGGCTGTCAAATAAATTTATTCCCGTAAAGCGTAAAGTATTTCTGATTTATAAAACTACAAAAATAAATCGAATATAAGTTAACTAATCCGTGACTGATTTAGAAAGGCGAGTGACCTCGTCGTGTGATGGACAATGAAACATCTCAACAAAGTATAGGCTGTCACGTTATTTGTAATGTATTATGAAGAGAACTTTTTATGCACTGAGATGTTTAAACGCTTATATTGTATACATAGATATATGAATGTGATTTCTTTTTTAGGGTTCCGCACTTTTTAAGAAAAAAAAGAAACCCTTATAATAATTTTATTTAATTTATTAATCATTATTTAATTTTTACTTCTGTTCAATAAAAACACGGAAATAAGAATAAAAAAGAGTGTGCAATTAAAAATAGAAAACATAAAGAAAAAAGTTCAATAGAGGGCAGTCGTGGCGCAGGTGCTCAAACGTGCGAATGTAAACGCGACAGGTTGTGGGTTCATTCCCCCTCAAAGTATTGAAATATTTCATATTTTCATTTTCGTCGCTCTGGTAACGAGCAAAATGTGGCGTTGAGTTACACGCGGCAAGAGGCATACGGAAATGTCTTAATGGAAAAGAGTGTTTTAACACTAGGTTCCCAGCTTTCTTGCCTGATATGTACGGGCTTTAGTGTGATTTAAAAGAAATAAATAGAAAAATAATTACCTCGCTAAAAGCCAACTCCGCGGGGCACTTGAATCTGACAGGAATACTGTTGACGCATACGAAGAATTCGTTGCAATTTGCCGGGTTCATTGTAGCTTCAAAATCTTTATTGCACAAAAGATTTGGATCTGTTTTATAAAACATATAATATTATTATATTATCCCTGTGATAGCACTGTAGTGATATATTCGAGATTTAAAAAAAAGATATATTTTTTTTCAAACAAAGACATATAATTAACAATATATATGTAGGAGATTGCTCGCAAATGACTCTTATTGGACCTGTGGGTTAATGCAAGCAGGAATAACGCAGCAGATTCGTGACATTCGTCACTAGTACTTCCTCTCTCCCAAACATCAGAAGACCAAATCATTCCACGATCGTCAACTTCCTCCTTATTTTAAAATCGAACCCTTCACCCTCACACGTCACGACTCTACTCAAGGCATAAGCCTCCGCGTTATTGGTCAAATTACCTCACTGGTCTAATAAAAGTCATGTAGGAGTCTTTTGTCATATGTCAGCTAATCGTAATTCTACAATAATCAACAATTAGTGTATTTTCGATCATTTCCTCCAAAGCTATACAAATGTGTTGACACATTGTCATTTTTACATGAACACAGCCAGTCATATTATAAACAGTTGTTGTTGATGTTTAATGATTAGCTTTAATAATAATATTAAAGCTAATCATTAAACATCTAAGGTAATATAATAATCTGTTCTAATCTCTTCCTTCTACATATATATATTCCGCTATTCAACACACAATATCTCCAGAATTCGGCGGAAAGTGAGGAACGGAGTGTCCTAACACTAAGTTCCCTCTGCCTTTCCTGCTGTGTGCAAAATACAGCGTGAAGTTGATATTATACAAAAACCATTTTTTCGTAATTTCCTTTTAAAAAAAATAAAATAAATGGCTGTAAGCGGTCGTTAACTCAAGTATAGACCTCGTCTCCAAAGCAAGCTAAAGGCTATAAAACAAAAGTACTATATGATAATATCCATAAAATTACATATACGGTCTTGGTAATCCATTTACAGTGTAACAGCGTCATATCATCTTAATATAAGTACACATTTCCTATTTTGTAAATGTATATGGAGAGTTAAAGTAGTGTTTATAGACACTATAATTTTATATTATTTAGTGAGAAAGTTAAACAAAATAAATATGATGATATAAAAGAGGAGAATAAGGAAAGATTCAAAACTAAATTAAAAGGACCTGTGTATTTGATATTAAATTTAGGCTTTATCGTGATCTCGAGATCTTGAAAGACGGACAGATCCTATAAGGGTTCCGTTTTTACCATTGCAGGTACGGAACCCTGAAAATGGACTTGGAGAAACAAAATGATCATGTGGGATCAATTTTAAGATTGGTGGTCAACCGAAACCACAACCTACAAAAATTGACAAACTTATGCTAGCGGGCGTATCCATTATTTTTTTATGAAAATAAATAAATAATAGAAGTTTATTAAGATCTTTACTATGATTTAATAAATTTGTATTTTTCAGATTTTTGGTCTATTTTTATATACATTCTCATTTGCTTTGCCAAGTTTTATAATTTTAGGTGCAAGGAAAGTATCTAGTAGTTTCATAGGTTAGGTCCAGGGGAAGTACCTCGTAAAATACCTAGTAAAATACCTCAAAAACGATGCATAAGGGCTCATATCTTTTGATTAAATAAAAAGTTTAGCCTGTGCTCTTAAGGATCTGGATATTAATTACGACCTTGACAGACGGACAGGGGGATCAAGTAATTGATAATATATTTTGAGCTGCAGAACCCTAATATTTAATAAGCTTGTTTTCCTGTTTTATATCCTACAAATCAAGTTGAATCAAGCTATTGGATGATTCCGTATTTAGATTTAAGTAGCTTCAACCTGTTCCTGCCGAGTCCAATTTGTACGCTCCTTGTATATGCAATTAAATGGTGCTCTGGATGTAGGTAATTGTATCAATTATGTTTAATAATGTTATCAAGCTACCTTATTTCTTTCGCGCACATCTATCACCTTTTATGTGTTGTAATGAAAATATTACTTTTTTAAATGAAGTGCCTTTTTTATTTATAAAAAATGTATCCATAGAAAGTGCCTTTTAGCACATTAAATTTAAAGAAAAAATGTTTTGGCCTTATTTAAATGTTACGGCTTACTAAAAAAATTAACTCATTTTGGCCAAAAGATGTAAATTTATATAATTTATAAAATTTATTTTACATATCTTAACGTTTAAAAATAAAGACAGACATATATCTCGATACACCACCATTATTCTAGCAAATGCTTAGAGTTTAAGTTATATAATTTGATAGAATTTAAAAGAGAACTTACTTTTCAATTTTCTACTCTTGCAGTCGACAGCATTAGGGTAATCACAGAAACCTTCATTTGAGAACAGCAGTCCAGCTGGGCATTCTTGTTCAAAGCTCCATCCATCCCAGCAGTTAAGGTAATTGTTACATAAAGTAGGGGACGGGATTTGAGTCCGTTTACCATTGCAAAGTGGATTTGCCTGTACTAAGGGGTCTATGTGTGTTAGATATAGAATCTTATTCTGATATATGGGATCTCTATTTATTTCTTGGACTACAGCATCAGAGACTGGTATCATGTAGGCGATTGAAGTCTTTGCTAAAGTTGTTGGCTAGAATAAAATAATGTTTTCAAATATAATAGTCAAATGATATTTTTAATAAAAAAATATTTTAAGGTCAAAACTTCTAGTTATTTAATATTTTTCTATTAGCCTCAAGCTGTATTTTGCATATAAGAAGGGGAGCGTATTTCCACAATGGCGAATCCAACCCCTGCCGCTGCGTCGAGAAAAATATTTATATTATTTTGAAAAATGTTGCTTGGAATTAAAAAAATTAGGAAAATTTGAATTTATAAAAGAATATTCCTGTTCAAAAATTATATCAATTGTACTTACGAAAATGGGACTTAAAAACGTATTTAAAAAGCTCCACTGAAACAAATCGTCTTGTACTTTTGGTCCAATATTGTAAAGTATATTTCCATAGCTTTTCATCAATTGCCCTTGATTGTCATATACTAAAATAAAATTAAATATTTGATTATATTATTTTCTCTATTTTTTTCAGCTCTATCCTGCATGTGGCAGGGTAGGCAGAGGGAGCCTCGTGTTAAGTCATTGCGTTCCCCACTTTCCGCCGAATTCTGGAGGCTTTGGATGTTGAGTGGCGCACCGCGACGGCTTACTCACGCTGCTTTGCCTCGATCCTTAAGCGAAGAAATTAAAATGTTAAATATTTCATTCCCTCGAATGGTAATCGAACTCACATTTTGTCACGTTTACAGTCACATGCCCCTGCGCCAGTACTGGCCTCTAATTTTAATTTTGTTAAAAAATATTCAAAAAAAATATTTGTATTAATTATAGCATGATATTTTCTTACAGCATACAAAAGCATAAGTCTCTAAATTACAGTCACAACACCAAGATTACATTTAATTCTTGAAAATTTAATTGTCATTGACAGGGGGAAGAGAATATGGATAATATGAAATATTACTAAAACATTATGTTACAGTATATACTACACACATATATTTAACAGTGTTAAAGAATACTTTTCTTCTTAATATTGTCATAAAAATATATTAAGGAAAATTATTTAATTATTTAAGAAAACCGCACAAGCATTGAAAATAGACTACCAAGTCGTAAAGCAGTACTCTGTCCATTAAGGTGCTATATATCTTTGTTAGCACAACACGCATTGCGGTCAGCGCACAGAAGGCTGTACCATAAATATTAAAACTTTGCGAATGATCAAATTACATGAGCTATAAGCTTCGTATAGCCTGCGGTGGGAAATATTATTAATATGTTATTGTAAGCCCTAATATGACAACATGACAGGGCAGTATGACAGTATTTTAATAAAAGTATAATTAATATATTTGCTTTTTTAATAAGAATATATTTTTTAAGAATTAAAATTTAAATTAAACCTTCATTAAGTTTCACGCTAGTTCAGAGTAGGCAGAGGGAACCTAGTGTTAAAACACTCCGTTCCCCATTTCCCACTTTATATTTTCATTTCTTCCCTCTCTGGTTTCGAGTACCGCCTCTAAAGAAGCAATGCCTCTATAATTCAGCGGAAAGTGGAGAACGGAGTGTCTTAATTTTTAAGGAATCACAAAAAATAGAATATGTTATACACATATAAAAATGTTAGATAGAATATTGAATTATACTTACAAATAAGTCGCTTTTGCCTATTGTTTTTGTCGGATTTACTTGAAAATTGACTGACACCTTCTATACTGAACACTGCCGAAGCAAACGCAACTAAGTATAGGATTTTCATAGTTCCAGTATCTAGTGAGACTATAAGGGCAATGTCAGGGATACACGAACATCCTAGCTTTTATAGCGTCGCTTGTTCAAAACAACTACTAAGTATACGAGTATGTACGTGGGATACGTCGTCGCCGTAGCTCCTAAAAGGGTATATCTTATAAGGGTATGCTTGTTTCACTTTGCCTCCTAATATATTGTTGTGTTAAAATCTTTATTTGATATTACCTTTCTGGTTAATTTATTTGTATATTGTTTATTTTTTTGAAATAGTTGATTTTTATATGGATTGTGTAAATAATTTTGTACTAATTTAATGTATGTATGTTTAGGGAAATAGTAAATTATAAATTGACTGCAACTAAAAAAATATATGTCATTTATTAATGATATATTAATGAAATTCCTGGAACTTTAATGATTTAATGAACGGTACTAGATTCGTCATACAGTGAATTACTATGGATGTATAATATATATAGATTTTACATAATATAAACATACATTTTTACATATATTTATTATCACAGTATAAGAAACTATTTAAAATAAACAATTTAATTTAAATATTACCTACTTAAATGACTTATTTTTATCTTACGTTCAAAAATACACATTTTACGTTATTTACAATAAAAACCTATGGACTAAAAGCAAGGATCCAATAAGAAAAATAATAAGAGATCCATCCGATAATATGAAACAAAAACAAGATGAATTGCTGTGAAATAAAATTTTATTACTTTAAGACATGTACCTAGAACGCTGTAGCGGCATATTTGAATCGTGCAATCTAAATGCGCCTATGCATCACAGACGGACGGACAGCGGAGATAGCATCTCTGGGGTTCCGTACATTATTCAATGGCCCCTCTTGATCCCGGTGATGTGATGCTTCCCTACATACTGCGTGTAATGTCAATCAAATCCTTTGAAAGGAAATATTTCTTGGACCATCGTTTATTTTGAATTTGTTCGTCTAGTTCAGTTTTGTACTGACAAATGTTTATAGCATTTTAAAATATAACATGGTATATATAAATAGTACTTAATTTTTTTTAAGAAATTTATTTTATTTTGTCGCCACTAAAGCGAGCAAATCGGCAAGAGTGACAAAACCGTGCGAGCGCTCGTCTCCAACTAAGTTGAACATTCTCATCAAGCTTCGTCGAAGTTCTTATACAATTGTTACCATAATCCTCAATAGAATAATTAAATAGCATCTAATAAGGTTCTGCACCTGTCATTTTAAATGTCATATCTGTTTTACAGCAAACTCAACGTCGAGTATTAAAAATTGTTTAATTTATCGTTTAAACTATTAAAATAAGTGATAAATGGTGGTTCCATTGCAGGAGATACAAGAATCTCTTATAGCCTGAAGCATCCTCATATTTCTACATGATGGGTCTATCCTGATGCTATTTTAATTTTAATAGTTTGAGTTTAATGAAAAACACATACCTTTCTAGTAATTTTATAATATGAAATATGATAGTATTTCATAATATAAATGTATTTAGTCGTAAATATAGAAATTATTTCTAAATAAGAATATCACAGTAGCATAGTTTCTACATTAACATAAATTGTAAAGGTAATTTTATCTTTATTTTTTTATTTTATAACAAAAAGCTTTCTAAGTCAAGCCTATAATAGATATGCAGATAGGTATTGTGGAAGTGTGGGTCGACATGTTTACTTAATTACTGAGCATTCTGAACTTACTTCGACGCCTACGAAACTATTTTAATTAATCCTTTAATTTATTTACAATGTCTTGTTCAATTGTTTGTTTTGTTTTTGGTTTAGATATATTGTTTACTGATTGTCGATGCCATGATGGCTCAGGGTTACAAGGGTGTGACTATAATGCGACGGTTATGGGTTCGATCGCCCCTCGAGGAAATGAATTTATGAATATTTTTATTTCTTCGCTCCATGGTTCTAAGGCGAAAGCTTGGTTTTGAGTTCAGCCACTCAATACGCAATACCTCGGCGGAAAGTGGGGAACGGAGTGTTTTAACACTAGGTTCACTCTGCCTACCCTGCTTAAATTTAAAACTAATACCAGTACAACATATGTACTTGATAATATTATGAATATATATGAGGTAAGAGCCTGAACATGTGATCTTTATTCGATTTTGAATGTGTAGAACAGATAAGAATATATTGGTTCGGAGGTTCCCAGGTTCCCTTTGCCTAACCAGCTATGTACGAGATGCAGCGTGAAGCTAAAAAAATGATCTGATCTCAAACATCAACATGCATGATATGAATATATAGTGAAATGAATGTTACGCGAGATTTACTTTCTAGCACGAGTGCATTAAGAAAGCGAAATTTGCATACTTCACATGACTTTTTGTATGTTTAACAGATAATTGTGATATTTATTTCATGTGATTTCGCGACACAATGATAGTAAATATTAAATTAGCATAGAAATGAGAAAAAAACTAACTAACTCTTACTAACTCTTTGAATGATTTATTTTTTTACATAAAAAATATACAGAAGAATTAAAAATATCAGAAACGTTACAGATTGTGAGTTCGGTTCCCACTTGTGGAAATAAAATATTTTAAATTTTCATATCTCGCTCTGGTAACGAGGCAAAACGCTGTGTTAACTTCCGCTACTCAGCGCAAAGCCTGTAATTGCAAAGCGCAAATTTCGATGGAAAATGGAGAACGGAATTAGAACTAGGTTCCCTCTGCCTACCCTGCGTTGTGAAGGATACAGCGTTAAGATACAAAACATCGAAGAATGTGTTTCTTTGTAGTGTCTATTTATACTCAGCTACTATATACAGATAGATCATATGCTATGCGAATATTAATAGTTTCTTATTTATTAATGCTCATAAAATTTATGAAATATTTTTATTTTTTTTAATAAAAACATACTTGAAACTTATCATTTTATTAATGAAATTTAAACAAACAAAGATTGTGAGTGATGATATTCAGAATTCTGTAAAATATTATAATGTGAACCACATTACGTTGTTTTTAAATATTAATTTTAAGCTTTGAGCGCGTTGATGTCTAAACTACGTCAATATAGTCAATTTCGTCCAAAAGAAAATACGATTATTTTTTACAAATGTTATGCTGTGAAAAAAGTGTTCGGTACTCCTAAGTCCTATTTTTAGATAAGATTTTCTTGATATTACGAAATGAGAAAGTTAAATAATAGTAAATTTAACACAACTGTCCTTCTTCTAAGCAGTGCAAAGAAAATAATTATTTCAAGTTTTTACTTATTCACAAAAATATTTACTTTTAAATATTGCGTTACGTTGGTAAAAAATTAACATCAAAGCTTTTGAGTTTAAAACTCTAAAAATAATTGATACAAAAACAAATTTAGTTTAGAAATGTAAAATAAGCAAAACTAATATAAAGTTAGCCAATATTTCTTGTAATTATATTAATACTTCGTTAATGCGACCTACATTCCTGTAGTTATGTAATCTTATAGTGCATTATTAGCTTCACTTTATAAATCAATGTTTTCATGAGAAAGGCATTTGAAAATTTCACAATATTAAAACTAAAATCAATTAAAAGTTGATTATAGTGTCGATTAGTTAAATACAATTATAGTTCTAATGATAATTGTCTTGCAGAACACGTAATGTAACAGGATCCAAATATTCTCAGAGCTCATGTGTGAGTAGTGCAGATATATATAAATATATATAAGCGGGAGGGAGACGGGTGGATAGCCTAACCTTTCGCTGTACGACCAGCAGGTAAGAACTGAGGACAAAAAGTGTTATTGTCAGTGCGCTAGAGAACGTAGTGAGAGCATCATCGACAACTTGACATATTGAGTGTTGGATAGGAGAATTAGACCTTTGAAGTCGTTCCAAGGGTCACGAGATGGCGTTCAGGTCTATAGGAGTGGTGTTCTTGGCGTGCCTTGTAGGTAAGTTCCGTGTCGGTATGTAAACACCGTTATGTTTAACTTATGGTTTGCATTTCAATTGTTTTGCTACTTTTGGTACTGTTCTTTTCTTTCTTATGTTTATTTATTATACTTTTAAAGCATATGCTTGGGTTTATGCGTTTTCTATTCTATATTAGTAAACTACTCTTGATATTACGTTTGGTTATATTATCAGTTGACCTTGGCATATTTATTGATAAGACTGGTGCGAGCTTAATTTTAATATTATAATAATATATCGTTTAATATGCATATTTTATGCAATAACGTAGTAATAAATTTAGTATTTTTTTATGTAAATGAGCTTAATGAATCAATCTTTCTCAATTTAGTTTTAAAATTGAACTTAAAAGTTATATTTGAATATTATATTACCTTCGTTTCAGTTTGATCATTAATTTGCTTACTAATGAAAGTAGGTGTAATATAAAGGTGTGGTAATGTCTTATCAAGGCTATATTGATATTAGGGTAGAGGCACACGAATGCCAGCAAACCAATAAAAACTTTACATTCCATAAAACCAAAACAATGTTTATTTTAATATAGCAATTATATACCCTATATTACCAAAAGAAAATCGATTATGTCTGTAATATAATATAAATTATCGTAGTTTTCTTTAATTTATGCTGTCTTAATCAAATAAATGACTTAATGTTGACATTTAAAATTATTTAAATTAACTTGTAAGGTATTGCGAGATATTAATACGATAAAGGATTTTCTGAGAAAAACTATCACAAATACTTTGTTTCTTAGTAATAATGTATACTTATGGGAGACTACTTATTATATATAATTATATTTATTTATGTTTATATATAACTAAATCAATTTTTTTTGCAATTTTATTGAAAATATAGGCAAAGTTTCATTCCTTATCAGTATCTAAGCTATTCATTTACAAGAACTTAGATGACAAATAAGATATGTCTATCAGAACTAAGCCTTACTTACATTGATGTGGTCGAATTTTGGCACGGGCTCAACTTTCGTTATGTTAGGTAATGGAGAAACCGGCACGTAATGTTGCTTCATACGACTTTGTTTGTATTTTGTCAACTATTAGATTTTATCAAACCGAATGTTGGCGTTGACTTATCGTTAACGACGAAAGGTCATCAGGTTAACGTTATTTACGATATATATGTATTCTTTCTTTTATCGACCAAAAAACTCGAGAAGATTTTGAAAATTATTTTTCTTTACATAATATCAGCTCTGAGAATTAAATTAGCTTGGAAAAAGTTTTGGACACTTAAAGATTTTTTAAAAGGTAAATTTAGTATGAAAATGAAAAAAAACTATCATGGACACTTGCATCTCACCCACTATTTTATATGGATGTCAAACCTGGAATTATACAAACACAATAAAACAAAAAATTAACGTAACGCAGCGAAAAATGGAGAGAAATATATTGAAAGTCAGAAAAACACAAAAAGTTAACAATCATAAGATAAGACAAAAAACAAATATATTGGATGCATTCACCCAAGCCCTAATATTAAAATGGCGGTAGGCTGGGCACATATCACGTTACATTGATAATAGATGGACAATTCAAACAACACGATGGAAGGGCCCAGTTGGGAAAAGATATGTTGGTAGACCAATTAGCCGGTGGGCTGACGGTATAGCAAAAACTGCTGGAAAAAATTGGATGACTCTGGGGAAAAACAGAAAGTTGTGGAGCGAAATGGAGGAGGCCTATACTCAAGAAAATGGGATCCATATCACCAAAACAAGATCTAACATTAATATTAATAACTAACAAACTAATTTACTTACTACTAAGATATTTAATTATTTACTTTTTACTACTAATATCTAACTAACAATATTTGTAAAAAAAGTGATATGTGAAATAAAAGGCTTATTATTATTATTATTATTATAATATCAGCTCCACGCTGTATCCCGCACACAGCAGGATAGGCAGAGGGAACCTAGTGTTAAGACACTCCGTTTCCCCACTTTCTGTCGAATTCTGGAGGCATTGCGTGTTGAGTGGCTGAACTCCAGAGCGAAAAAATGGAAATATAAACGTAAATAAATATTTCACTTCTCCGAGTGGGGATCGAACCCACAACCGTCACGTTACAGTCACACCCTTGTGCCGCTGCGCCACGACGGTTTCTACTGTATATATATATATATATATATAACTACTAAATTTTTAAATTTTTTTTTACTAACAGATATAGAAAAA
>HE671060.1:420225-485845 GCA_000313835.2 Heliconius melpomene melpomene
TTTTTTTTCAATAACAGATATGAAAAAACACAATTTAAAGCCAAAGTAAATTATTTGTTTGCGTTGTTCTTGTTACTTTGTAATCCATGAAAGTCTGTATTGAGAATTTCATATAATTATATACTTTTTCTTTCCTAAAGTGATGTAAAATGATTGTTTATGATGATAACGTGCACTTAAGAGTTAATGTGACGTAACGAAAAAAAAATTCCAAATATTCCAATTCAATTCAATTCAATTCAATTCAATTCAAAGTATTATGAATACCATTTTTGATTCACCTTTATATAAGCTTTTTAGTTCAAATATTTTAGTATGTACTTATAGCTGAGTTATTTGCAATTAGCTAAAATGAAGGCTTCACTAGTTTAAACAAGAACTTAAAGAGAATATTATTTTTTTAAACGATCAATAAAAAATTATAGAAAACTTGTCATTTAATCTATATTTAAAAAGAGAGAAAATAACCTTGAATGACCTTCATTATCTCAAATAGGAAGTCTGGCTCGGTCTCAATGTAAACCAGTGGAGCTTAAGCATATTTCATAGTAAATACAACCTACCTATGCATTTAGTTAATTTTTTCTTCACTCTTGCATTTTAATTCAATGTCAATATCGAACTCGTTGTAAGTGATTGTAATTTTAATTAAAATATTAAATATAATTTATACTGAACAGTGATTGATAAGGAATTTGAAAGTAGTATTTAATTACTGTTACATTGGCATTGAAAAATAAAATTCTAATAGTGCTATTAGTTGCAATTTTTGGTCATGGATGCTAATTAAATTATTTTTATTAAGTAATTTGCATAATTTTTACATTAATCAAAGAATTGAGGAGTTCTTTGTAACTTTTAGTCCTTCAGTTAAGTTACGACGCTCTATATTTAAAATACGATACTCAAATAGCTTCTTTCTTATAGTTTCTTAATTCTGAGAAGAATATAAGAAGAATATCGAACTCCCGAAAAATTTTAAGATTGTTTTGTTAATTATCATAATATTTTAACTTACTTATTTGTTTAGAGAAATACAACATAAATATTTTGTTGATTCTTTCAGTATTAGCATCGTCAGCGGTGCCTAAGGGTGGTAAAAGGAAACCAGCTAACCCACCAGCCCGCGTCGCTGCTGACGCAGAACGAGATGCAGAAATCACAAACTCCTGTCCAGATGATGGCTTCTTTGCGGATGCTGAACAGTGCGACAAATATTACGAATGCAGGTAATATTCTTATATATTTTTAAAATTTCCGAATATATATATTTATATATATATAGCTTTTAATTAAAAAAAAATATCTTATATCCTTTCTGATACCTCTAAGCATATGCTTACAAAATTTCATGACAATCGGTTGAGTAGTTTTGGCGTGAAAGCTTAATAGACAAACTTAAATTCACATTTATAATATTAGTATAAGGTATAGTATGGTTCCTTGATTATGGCATTCTGAGCGAGCAATATTTGTATAAAGTATTATTTAGAAAAATCATTCAATTGTTAAAGTCATCGAATCTTCATCGAGTCCTAACAAGTACAATTCAATTCAATTAAAACTTACCAACGTTTTTATCAAGTGATTTTCAATAACATTTTTTTTTTCTTTTTATTATAATACAAAATGATATGCAAAAATGTCGGTCGATGTACCTAAGCGGTATTCACTTGTTGATTGACTAAAAAAACTTTGTATTTGCAATGTCTTGCGTTATTTGAACAGCATGAGTAAGTAAAATCTTGCTAAATAACTCGTGTTTATTGACCATAAATCATTTTGATGGATTGTTTATTACATTTTTGTATAAGAGTTTTTATGAAATTTTGTATGATAAATATCTTAAGAGATCTTGTAAAAAATGACTTGCCAATTGTTAGAGTTTCGAAGTTCAATAAGTATAATATGTAAAAATATAACGAGTTTTAGAGAAGAACTTATCATATTATATTTATACCTTGTGGTAATAAGCATTTACCGAAGATTAATAGTGCAATTATGTATAGTTTTTAATTCGTTAGCAAATTTGAAAAATCTCCAGAATTGTATCATAAATACTTAGCCCCCCATTATATTACAATAAACAATGATTAAAATCGCCATAGTGAGAATGCTAGTTTCAGAATTTTGTTTATAAATTTCAGAGCGGGTGAAATAATTGAAAAACTGTGCCCAGATGGTATGGTGTTTAACGACTACAGTCCTCAAGAAGAAAAATGTGACTTGCCATTCAATATCGACTGCTCACAAAGGGCCAAACTACGTAAGTTTACAAATCATTTGTTATAATATGAGGTAAAACTCAAAAACTTTAATTTTCGTATATATCATCCGTGTGAGAGTATAAAATATTTATTTAATTTCTAATAATTTTACAAAAAAAAAAGATTATACATATACAAAATATATAATATTTTATGCTATATTTGGGGTGTAGTTATTTAGAGGCCAGGGGGTAGAAAAAGGCAGTACATGCATCTCCAACTAGCCTTACCTAACCTTTGACCCTGAAGGCGATGGTAGCTGCAAAAGGCCCGCCTATTATCTACCATTGAGGCGTAGGTTCCCGCTGGATTTCAGTGGGTAGTTTCGTCTGTAGGGCACATCTGTTCTGCGCTGAGATGGTCGACGTAAAAACATTTCCCAGCGTCACATAAAAAGAAAGAGAGAGAAAGAAGAAAACAAGGGGTGTAGTTATAATACGAGTATATTAGGGTATATGATTAGTACTATAAATTACTGCATTATTAAAGTTATTCAATATTATAATACTTACGAAATGGTTACTTAACTAAAATTTTCCTATAGAAAATTCATAGAATAACACTAAACTGAGTAAACATTGTTAAATAATCGTAAGTTATAAAGGTCAGGACACGTGAGTGGAGGCGGCACGTGTTTGCCATTTCGGGACTGGTTGGTGGCATCAGTATAAACGTGCTAAAGGTTAACTTTGCTGAACAACTTTCCAATCTCAAGGGAACTGTGGCCTTGGCGGAGATGGAATTTGTAGAATTGTTGCTTTTGTTGTCGCATGCTTACTAATATAGGGAAAAATATATTGTTTTTATAGATTTATCGTTTGGAAAATAATAAATGTCATATATTTTACTTAAATTTTCTTAAAAATAGAACGAACTTTTTATTGAAACTTGTAATAATGTAACTTATGACGTATATTTAAGTACGGAATCCATATATAAAATAGCCAAAAAATTTTATTATTATAACAAATGATAAAATATGAAATAACTACATAAATAAAATTAATCTATTATATTAAAATTAAGTTAAGTTATTATATCATATTCCAATTTACAGAGACACCCATCCCAGCCCAGCACTGTCCACGTCAAAACGGTTATTTCTCTCACGAAGATGAGAAGGAGTGCGGCAAGTTCTACTACTGTGTAGATGGTAAATTCAATATGATCACCTGTCCTGATGGCCTCGTGTACAACGACAAGAGCGGTATCTGTACTTGGCCTGATGAAGCTAAGAAGAAGGGATGCGGTGCTGCTGGTATGTAATATTTCTTTAGTTTCACATATTTCTGGCATAGAGTAGAGAGCTGAGAGATTTTAGAAAACTGTGCAATTTTTTTTCCGCGGCAATGTACCACTCAATCTTTTTCGTACTGTATGTACTCTTATAAGAATATTCTTACAAGCTCTTCGTAACGTGCTTAGCAAGAACTAATTTATGTTCAAAAGTATAAGTTCTAGTTAGAAATTCTGAACCATTTTTAGACTTTCACTTAATTATGCTGTATATTTCCAGTATAATTATACTTTTAATCTTTTTTTTTATAAATATTTCCAATATTATTATGACACACCATCATTTTGTTTATATATTTAAAATCTATTAAATTATTTTGCTGCAACCTATTGCAAACTTTGAACAATATTGATTGCAAAAATTTAGAGTTCTTAAATATAGTACAAGTGAATTAGATATATTATCCTCTTATCTATATCTATATATATAAAATCGAAAGGTCACTCACTCATCACGAAATCTCAGAAACTACATGTGCTAGGAATCTCAAATTTTGCATAGGAGTTACTTATAGGACGTAGGTGCTCGCTAAGACGGGAATTTGTAATATTCGACTTCTAAAGGGTTGTTTTGGGGGTTGAAAGTTTGTATGAAACTTTGTTACTAATGACATTTGTCTTTGTCATTCGTTACTAACTGCTAGGAGTCTCAAATTTTGCATAGACGTCACTAGGACGTAGCCATGGAGACAGCAATTAATAATAACATAGTTCACGCGGGTGAAACCGCGAGCGGGCCACTAGTGTATAATATAGGTTGATTGAGGCCGTCGTCACAAGGGTGTGACTGTAACGCGACGGTTGTGGGTTCGATCTCTACTCGAGGAAGTGCAATATTTATTTACGTTTATATTTACATTTCTTCGCTCTGGTGTCGAGGCAAAGCGCGGCGTTGAGTTCTGCCACTCAACACGCAATGCCTCCAGAATTCGACAGAAAGTGCGGAACGGAGTGTCTTAGCACTAGGTTCCCGTCTGCGGGATACAGCGGAAAACTGATTTTTATAATATAGTTTTAAATGAGGGCAGCTTTACATATCACACGATCTAGTATAATGATTTGTAACAATGTCAAGATGCTTAGGCTACTAAGGACATCTACTGTTCTAGTTTATATGTAAGAGGAATAATTACTGTAATTACATGTAAAATGGACATGGCGGTTGAGTATTAATTTACGTAATTAAGACATTGAACTGTTATAATTACTTTTAAATTAAATTAAATAATACTCAAATATTACATTTTTCATAAATTATCTTCATTCTCCAGTAAATATTCTCTCTTGCTAGAAAGGAACGATGTTGGTAGTATGATTCTTCTATTTTTACACTTTTCTGAACCAACTACGCATTAATGTCACTCCTAATTGACCTCTCTTGAGTCCAGTCGTGATTCAGGGGCTCAAGGGGTTCAATTCCCACTATTACAACTAACACTAGGTTCCCAAGTTCTCTCGAAACTACAGTATTTTAAAATATTAATCTTTAATTTAATTTCAACAGAGGTATTCCAATTCGACTGCCCCGCTGTAAATGAAACATTCGGTCTGACCCACCCACGGTACGCCGACCCTGATGACTGCCAATTCTTCTATGTATGCATAAACGGAGTCACTCCTCGCCGTTCTGGCTGCAAGCTTGGACAGGCCTTCGACGATGTCACCAAGCGATGTGATTGGGCAAGGAAAGTGCCTGAATGGTAAGTTCTTTAGTACCTATTACATTTTTCCTTCAGATTTTTACTCATGTCGCTAAATAACTACTAATATTTTGTTTTTTTTTTGGTAATTTATAATTTAACATCAGCTTTAATTGAAACATAAGTTGTTAAGTTCTCTTAATTAAAATTATTTAATTTATACTTAAATCTAATAGAAAGCTTAAAACCCTTTTTTCCTATTATTTCTTCCCTTTCTGTTATATCTGGTAGAACAGATTGAATATATTTTTCTTTTTTTCATAGTGCTGACTGGTACAAGGGACAGCTGACAGACGCAGAGTTGGATGCTCTAGAAAACCCACCTACCCCTAAACCTAAGCCTTCCGGATCGCCATCACGTCGCAAGCCTCAACGTCCCAGCAAAGGCAAACAAATAGAGATCGAAGAATAGTTTTAAGTAGTTAGTATAGATATAATAAAGGTTAATTTTATAGAGTAATTGTATTTTTATTTAAAGATTAATTTATCAATTTTATTTGAACAAAAGCGAGGGAGAAAAAAACAGAGAATGAAGAGAGAAAATAAGAGTAAATAACGTATACTATTATATTATTAATTTATTTTTCACAATAGTTTAATTTGTAGTAAGTTAGAATAAATGTTTGTTTATTAATCCTCTGATTCATATAAACAAGATGAAAAACAACTACTTATGTGGCTATATGTTTTAAACAGGCCTAGATCGATTAAAGTACATTACAACATAAAATCTAAAATCTGTTATCTAAAATTTAAAGTGAAAAGGAAATGAAATAGTTTTTTTGTTCTATCTAATATAATTTGTGAAATATTTGTAATTGTTGAGGAATCACTGAACAGAGAATGAATAGTTTGACTTTTATATTCGTAGAAATTAGTCACCTACATCCCTAACTTTGTGACTAACATCTACAATTGTAAAATATGTTCACGGTACAGGTTCTCTGTTAAGATACGTTACGTAGTACAACGGTAGTATGCATTATTAACTACATTTTTATAACTTTACTCTTTATTTCGCATTTAGCAGAGTCAACAGAGAGAATCTAGTAGACATAAAACCAATCTTTCCGCCCAATTTTCGAGACAATGTTCTTTTTTAATTCCGTCGAGTCTAATAGCTTCAATTGACCATCGAGTTGGACTTTCAGTTCAGGTCTACAAGATTTTCGTACAGACCAATTTGACCTCTCGGGTTACCTAAATGATGGCCAATACTGCTTTAAACAAATAAATTTTATGGGGCTCCTTCAAAAGAATATATGTTCCGACTGTCAATACTAATGAACTATTAGGGTTGCTTTTTTTTAATTTTATGCAGTCGGAATTTTGTATTTTAGAATATTGTCAGTCTTAGACAATAGTTATTAAAGTTTTATAGCTTAAATTTTAGGCTGCTACTAGTTTGGCCTTTAAACCGTATCCATACCTATATTATAAATTCCACAGTCACTCTGTCTGTCGGTCTGTCTTTTACGCAATCAGGGCCAAACCGCTAATTTAATTGTGATAAAATACTCATATAGAGATACTTGAGGGTCTCGGGATGAACATAGGATACTTTTTTTCTCATATTTGTAATATTATCGATATATACCAATATATTAAAATACTTATTAATTTGACATGCAATTTATTCCGCCATGTTAATAGCAACCGTCGCTATGCTAAGCAACGATTTGCAAAGTTTGTTGTTAGAAATCGTCACCCAAAATGAGCTTGCTTAACGCATCTCTCTATTGAAAACTGAAAATAATTTCATAAATATATTTAATAAATATTCGTATAGTTCAAGCGGGCGTAGCCGCGTTCGGATCCACTAGTATATTTATAAAAAAAAATTGATACCTAAAAAACCTTCCAACCTATACGAAAGTTAAAAAAAGGATAAATAAATATAATTAATATTTTTTAACATTTTATTATTTAACATATATAGTACTTTCTCTATTTACATTCATTTTAAGTTCATTATTTACATATGTTTATTTAAATATATATATTACAATGGGATTTTGTTGTGCTGTAACTCTATGGTAACTAATATCACGCAATTCTATTCTGTAACCTAATAGTGTTTTATAATTTGTAGGAAGTCAATTGTCTAAATACATAAGATTTTCTTTAATAAATTAGATGTTTGACGGAAAAAAATATTGATTATGACAAAACGAAAACGAAACTTGAGTTGATTGTTTCAATATGAAAACTAAATGGTAATGGATCTTCGTCATTCTTCAATTTAAGTCGAATTTCAATCAAAATTTACTATATTTTTAGTAAATATAGTAAATTTTAGTTGAAATTTAATGATTTAATGAAAATTATTTATTACAATGTATTTTTCTATGTATGTATTTAGAATGATAGAATATTCGTTTTCGTTTTGTTATAATAGCAAAAGACTTAAAAATTACGCGTGTCCGCAATGTGGCACCAGTTCAGGGTCTTCACAAGTTAGGTTTTGGTCATCGAAGACTTTGCCTTCACCGCAGGCGATGAGACGAGGATTTCCTTCGACGCAGGTGATCAGGTGGTGGCAGTCACCGGGCACGGGGAAACGGGGGTAAGGCCAGAATTTGGCTGATTGAGTGTGGGCTGGTACTTTTGTTGGGCATTTGAAACCGACGACGGCTGATGAGAAAAAAATAATAATGAAGATATTACAATTATATAGATATGTATATTGTGTCTTTATATTAGTAAACGGCATTGTAGCGATATTAGGCATAGTCTGTTTGTAAATAAAGACAGGCTTTCCTATTTAGAATGAATTTCCACGAATGGGAATCAAACACCTAAAGCAAAGTATAATTATTCTACTATAATATAATCAAGACAATTATTTCACACACCTTCAGGATTACAGAAAGGTTGTAATAAATCGGGCCAGTTGCATCCGTGGATACGCTCGTCGTACACGAGGCCTGGCGTGCAGGGCTCCTGGTGTGGCACTCCGAACGCGCACTTGATGTAGCTGGTTGAGCACTCAGCGCTGTCAGGGTAGATACCGAACTGGTATTCACATCCAGGTGTAGAGTATGGTGTCACTGTAAGTTTAAAATTTAAGAATAATATGAATAATATAATAATTGGTTTGGTTTAGTTGAGGTTACTGCCGTGTAGGTCATCAGGAACATCTTAATAGGAATTAGGAAAAACCTTACCTTAAGACATTAAGAGAAAGTTCGCATATTGTTAGAAAGTTCCATATTTTGGAACCTAAGCCACAAGTAAAACATTTTGTGTATAAAAAAATATAAGATGATGGTTATAGTTGCATTCTGCTATAATAGAACGTCTCTAAATTAGTAAGAAGTAGAAACTGGAGTACATATCACTTCTTTTTCTCACCTCATCAAAAATCTAAGATTTGTGTAGCAAGTATCCTTACAAATTAAATTTATAACTTTAATACTTATTACTTTGCAAAAAATATAATGTAAATAGAATTTTTCTCGAATCATCAAATCTCGAATATTCTTACAATCAGCTTTCCTCTCCCCACAATCCACAGCCCAGTTGTAGTTGCAGTGGTTGTGCACGGCGCCCTTGCCGTCGAAAAGAAGGCCATTTTCACATGTTTCTACGGTGAGCGTGCCGTTTGTGCACAGGAAGAACTGGTCACAGAGTTCGGGATGCGCGTATGCCTAGAATAGCAAAAATGTCTTATTAAACAACTTTATTAAACTTTAAATTGTTAGTAATGGTTATGTTATATCTATTAATAAAATGTCTTATCATTGTATACTATATATAGCTGGGAAGGTAAAGAGAATTAAAAAATAATATTCAGACACTCCGTTTCGTACTTTCCGCCTACTTTTCGAGACATTGGATTCTGAATGGTAGAACTCAACGCTTGCTAACAAAGCGAAAAACTGAAAATAATTCATTCCCTTTTTTGAATTGAACCCACAACCACCGCATTTACTATATTGCTGCGTGACGATAATATAGTAATTTAAATAAATATGAAAAATTTTAAACATAATGCAAAATACCTGAACTCCATATTGTTCTGGGCACGCTGGTGCGTTTCGCAGCAGAAGGCCTGCCTGCGCTGGAAAAAATAGAAAAAAAATCTTAATGACAATAAGCAATGTTTTATCAGAAGTCTACTATTAAGACATTTTATGAAGTATTTCCTTGGACATCAGTCCAATTTTAAAGAGTTTTAGTTAATAGTTTTTTCAAAAGACAGCTAATGGCTATTTTTAAATCTATAATACCTATTTAATTTTGAACTTTTATAAATTTATGCTTCTGTATATTTAAAAATAGATTTTAAAATATATTAGAGGATTAGATAAGAAACGTGAAGGGCTATCATTATATTGGAGGTTAGACTTTCATTGTAAGCTATAACTACTAGCAAAGCAAGCGTGGAGCGTGACGATTGCGCAACCCTGATGTGAGGTCGATTGTTGTTAATTATATTTGCCAATTAACTACGCTTGATTTCTTCGACGTGAGGTCAGGTGTGATTGACTAGCAATAAACATATGCTTCTATATTTAAATATTTAAAAAAATATGAGACCAGTTGTGGCGCAGGGGCATAAGGGCATGCGATACGTTGTAGGTTCGATTCCCACTCTAGGAAGTGAAATCTTTTATATTTTAATGTTATCGCTCAGGTGTGGCAAAGCACAGCGTTAAGTTCCACCACTCAACACACAACTTGTCCAGAATTCGGTGGAAAGTGAAACAGCGTAATCATGTGAATAACTTCTTTTTTTCTTTTTCCTATGTTTCTGAAAACCTGAAGTTCTAAAATAGATTTGGTATCGTTTTCAATAGCCTACCACGAAGTTATGGCATAAATAAACATAACTCTTTGTACACTTGCATGAAGAAGTAAGTTTGATTATTATTACTGATTGAGGTAACTTCGACATAATAGATAATATACAATTATTTATTCTTTGGTTTACATTATTAATATTAAATTAATAAATATAATATAAATATATTTTAAAAACTTCATGTGATAGAATTCTTAAGGATGAATAACAGTATAAGAAGAGTAAGTTATTTCGTTGTTCATTAACTTTACTACCGTTCTATATTAAAAAGAAAACTTTGAAAATAGGACTCTTTTATTATTGGAAAATTATTTTTTGTCAGTTTGGGCTAAACTAGATTTCAAAAATGTTGTAACGAGTGATGTTGATATTAATATAATAAAAATATTTTATTAAAAAAAAAAACACTTGTGTACCAGACAGTCCAGTTCGTGTTTGTTCTTGTGAGCGTAAGAACTTCGTCACGATATCGTGTATATCAGCCGACACATCATTCACTTTTACTTTCATTCTTATTCAGATAAACACATTTCAAGTATTGTGTAACATAATTATAATTAAAGTGCGTAATGTATTTCATTTTAATTATTATTAAATAAATTCTCGCAGTTTTTCTTAAATTACTTTCGCTCTTAGCTTTTTTCTGATAGGCGTATATAATAGTAAATTAAACGGTCCTAATCGATCTTCGCCACAGTAAATGAATTGAATTCACAAATAAACCAATTCTTAATAATAACTTAATCATTTATTGTAAAAAAATTGTTGTGCAAGTTGAAATAAAAGTGTAAGGAAATCTTTTATTGTAGTTGTTGTTGTTATATTTATTGTTGTTATTTGCTTTATAAATACTACTATAGAATTGACTAATAATGTCTTATATATATAAGTTGTATCGAGTAGTAGTATTGTGACAACGATTTATTTCCGCGACCTTGTATATCTTAGTAATATTCACTTGTCATTCAATTGATATATAAAATGCTGCTTTAATAAAACATGAATATATTATCTACATTTTTATTATTTTGCTTATTAATTTTAATTGTATTTTTCAATAAATTAAGATATTATATTTAATACTTATGAAAATTTATTTTGTGAACACAGTTGTTATAGGTTATTTTTAATATTAAGCTATTTATGTAAACCACACTGAATAAAATAAAATTTTCTTTTAATAATCAAAATTTATACATTTATTTAGTATTTCTTAAGTATTTTCCATAGGTTTTAATTATTTTAAACCAATTTATTCATTAATATACAATATACGTACGTAAATAATATTTAGGCTAAGAATACGTTAGATATTAAATTACAGCGTTATTTTAGAGCTCAACGCATGTAGAGCGGACTAGCGAGCGAAAGTAGTATCGCGGTGGTCAGCCTTGGCTTGTAAGAAACTGTAGTGTTGTCAGATTAGAGCACTCTATTAGATCTTTTATATCAATTAAAAGTTTATATAATATAATGAAATTGTCTTTCTGTCTTTTGAAAGTAATGGCGTATAATGTCTCTATTACATATATTTCAAATAGTTTTTTTGGTGATGTTGCTCTTAATATAATTTAAATTGTTAGTATTCTTTTTATCACGCTCTCACACAGTAGAGGAAGAGGAGATCTATTCTCTTTAACGAAAAATACGAAATTTTTCATTTCCTCGAAAGAGAATCGAACCCATAGCCGTCGGGCTGTGTCATTGCTCTCGTAAATTTTAGCTATGTACGTTTTAATTTTTAACGCTTGTCAATGTTAATTGATGTTTGTTATGAAGTAATATTACAATATTAAAGAAAGAATTGCAAATTATTACGTAAATAGCCACTAATAATATTAAGATTAATAAAAATATAATGAAATGGAGAATAATATTGTTATTAATTTTAAAATTATTATTAAATTATACTTTAAAATATAAATTTAGCATCACATGTTTGAAGAGTGATATAATTCGTACAAAACTAACACGATTCGATAAGACATTGCACAAGAACGGAAGACGGTGAAACCTGTTTACATCTTGCGGCTTATGTAACGAAGATGCTGCGCACATCCTTACTTATTCATTCACTCGCTCTGCTATTTCTATTGTGATTACTATATTACGGGTAGTTAACTATAGTTACAAACGTTTGTATAGTTATTATGTTTATACAGTCTATTGTAGTTAAGTATTTAAATTTTTTTTTCTGGTATTTTTCCTTTTTAAGTATTATTTACCTAGATTTAATAATAGTTTTTAATATTTCATCGATTCTTGTGTATGTATATACATATACATAATTGATAAATACTTTTAATTGAGTGATTTGCCACTCAACACGCAGTGTCTCCAGAATTCGACGTGGGGAGCGAGGAAGTGTCTTAACACTACCTTAACCTTCCGCCGTCTTAACCTCTGCCTATCTTACTACATGCGGGATACGGCGTGAAGCTGATTTTATTAAACAAAAAAAAAAATTAAAATTAACGTTATACAAAAAGCATAGTACCTTATATAATCATACTAGATATATATTATATGATAAGCTTCATATTACGTCTACAAAACTGTCCATATACTCAATGTATGAATGACAATTGGTTACATTATTTGAATGTTTCATTGTTGTAGCTTAACATGTACATACGTTTTATTTAAATGTATGTGAATTGTGTTTATCTTTAGAGTAAAAGTTTTCTCTTCAAACACTTTTAGAATAATGCATTCTAACCATTTAAATAAATAAATATTTTCTTGGTCGATATCTCCTCAGAATATTGTAGTTGTACGTATCGAAAAAATATATTGATAAATACTAAAAATATATAAAATGTATATATTAATGAAATTTAAAAATTATTATTCATATATTTTATTTATGTAATGATAACAAAAATATCATTATACTAAATATATATAATAAAATCTTTTTTAATTGTCTAAGACAAACGTAATATTTTGAAGCGTAGTAGACAGCTGTAATGAAATGATTAATGTGGAACGAATGCACGCGTTGAACTCTTTTGTACGGACAATGATCAAATTCCAACATCAGTAAAACAACCGACCGTTTTAACTGCGCCTATTAGATATTGTGTAATTAAATCTAAAACAATATATTTTTTTAAATATTTTATATTAGTATATATGACGTCTCAATAATAATAACATGTAAAGGAATTGTATAAAAATACAATAAATAAGTCAAACTATAAAAAAATCTCATTAAATCTGGCAAATTGTCTTCACTGTTTCAGTACAATTTTTGTAATAAATTTTATTACAAAAAATATTTCGAAATACGCAAAACTTTTATCGGAGTAAACTAGGTTACGATATAATTCACGTAATTCGGCTTAAGGCAATTGCAAAGTGAATGGCAAAAACTAAGCCCTTAAACTTTACTGTGAAAGTATATTATTTAAAATTTGTTAATATAAGTATATGTATAAAATGTAATAGATAGCCTATTTCATATTATTTCACTAAAAAACACTTGGTAGGATGTAAACTAAAAAAAATCATCTTTCTTTTCTTTTTTCTTAAATGATTTCTTTGATGATTTGTAAATTTAATAATTAAATTTATTAAATAAAAATATTTTTTTTAAAGATAAAAAAATTATTTAAATGATTTAACAAAAAAATATTTAGCATGATATTGTTAATCACTTTGGGGGGGTCGTTAGTTTTCACTCAAGATATTGTATTATACGATATTAATCTTAACGCAATTCAGCCAGAGGCAAAATTGAAACAGCTTATTATAAAACTTATACCTCGTTTATTAAGAATTTAGTAAAAAAGATAATCGAGCAGTAATCGTCATTAAGTAAAAACAGAATATAATTTAAGTTGAAATAAGAAACAAATGAGCGATTCGTCTTGACATTTCGTTATTTTAGATGTTTAAGGTGTCAAGTGACCTTTAAAAAACTAGAATACGTCCTATTAATGTTTTTGTATAATCAAAATATGAAATGACGCCATGGCCGGCGTATGTATCTGACAATAGTTAGAATTATAGATTTAATATTTAGCCACGGCCACGAACCGACCACGTACCACGAACGCGTTGATTGCGGGTTCGATTCCTATTCGGGGGATTGGAACGGAATGTAAGTTTCTTAATGGGAACAGAGTGTCTTAACACTAGGTTTCTAGTGTCCTTCTAGAAACAGTCTACCCTGCTATATACAGAATACAGCAATTTATTTACATCACTGGATACAACATATGTTCAAATATTCTTTTATGGTAACATGATTTACTCGCAGACCTATATTTATATAACTTTATAATTGTAAGAGCCTAATATTTTATTACATTTAAAAGTGTACTTAAATATCATTTCGAATATAGACTTTTCAGTGTTAAGTTTCGGTACTTATCTCAATATCGATAAGAAACTAAGAACAGAATGCCTTATGCGGAAGACAAATTATGAAAAAGATAAATTAATTGATTTTTGCACTCAAAATACTGTCTTAGTGTCTTATCACTAAGCAATATGAAATAATTTTATTATAGAACGCGTAATTATACACGTAGAGTTATACATTCATCTACCAAAGTATCATTATCTTTAGATGTTTTAGATTTTTATATAACGGAATTCTATATGATTAATAATATAAATCGGAGTTCGAATATTTTTTCCAATGTAGCAGGTGTGGACCTTGAGTTAAACAATTCCGGCCCCTTTCAATTCGTTGAGTAACGAAGGAAACCATTAGCCACCAGTTACATTTACAATAACTCAATTATATTTTAGAATTTTTGTGAAGTAATATAATAAAATTAATTTATATAACAAATAATAATTTACATTAGCCCATTAAGTAATATTTGCATATTACAAAACAAAACTATTTCATTTTCATAATTTTACAACTTTTTAAATAGTTTTGATAAAATAGAGGCACGTGTTTCTTTTAATCTAAATGAAAAACTACACGAGCAAAAAACTAATATAGGCTTATTACAAAAAGAAAACTTACTGTCATTCATAATAAACTTTTTGTAAAGTTTAGTTAAGAGTACAGCTATAACGAAAATCATAGAAAAAAATATATTTATAAATTATTATATATAATATGACAATCGAAATTATTAATGTAGCACTAATTATGTACTTGTAAAAATTAAATTTTGAAAGACGGGTGCGGCGTACTCGTACACGCAATCAAACGTTTGTTGCGGCCCAGCACACCACTGGTTATTAAATATTCTGAACCCTTTCCAATGTTGAGCAATGGGCGGCGAAGGATAATATTAAATCTATTTGTAATGGCCAGATGGTGATCTAGTTAAGTATTTAGCACTTTAACACCAAATTTAGGTTAGAATTCTATTTTAAGTATAATTTACATAGATTACTTTGTTGTTTTATAAAAAAGAAAATGATATACGAAAAATTTTAAACCTGAATAGTCAATATTTACTAAAATATTTTATTAATTATTAAACAAAAGAAAGCTTTCGTAAAACAATTGTGTGATGCCAATTTATTAGAAACAGAACCAAACAAATATTAGCAAAGACGGCCAAGAATCCAAGCAAGGACGTTACGCATGAAAAATGTTAGTCGTGAAATAGCTAACTTAAACATTTCTTTAAAAAATACAATTAATATTTAAAGTTTTGAAATTTTTGTAAGGAGAATTATAAATTTGTGCCAAGTTGCTATTCGCATTGACCTTTTAACTTTGGAGCGATATTTTAACAATGCTTGTATGGGGTTCAAGATATAATGGAATTTTTTTTTCTTATTCCGTTATTACTTAGTGCTGCCCTACACTTCTTAACCTATATGTATGCCAAATTTTAATTTTCTAAGTCTAATATTGTCTTGTCTTTCTTGTTTCGTATATGTTGTGTTACTTATCAGTCAGTCAATAACAAAAGAGGCTTATATATCATGAATTATTCATATTAAAGTTAATAATCTAGATCTATATTTTTAGTATTATTTTTTTAGGAATAAGTCTATTATCTCATATTTTTAATATCGATTAAAACAATATTTCTTTATAATGCATAAAATTACTAAGCATCTCGATTAACTCACAAACGTTTATGTAATGAATAGATCGACGTCAAGATGGTATATTTAGATATTATAATAATATATAACTTCCGTTTTCGCTATTATTGAAAGTTATTCTATATAAAAAAATATTTTTAGTATTATATAGTTTTTTAGATAATTTAGGAAATAGAAGAGACCATAAAAAGAGATGGAATGAGCCAAAATATATTGATATTTTAACCTAAAGCCACTACCTTCAGCTTTACGTTTTACCTTGAGCGTGGTAGGTAGTGTCAAAAAACTCCGTTCTCCATTTTCGGTTCAAATTAGAGACATTGAGTATTGATTGACGTGACAGTGGTTATTTATATAAATAAAGAATTACTCGTAAGTTACACCCATTCTAATATTCAAATTTGTTGAATTTAAAAAAAAAAATGTAATTGAAATGAAACGTTTCCTAAAAAGTAATATTACATGATTTCTTGTAATATGTCGATAATAATATAATAACATTTTATTTACATATATAGAACTGTGTTAATTAAACATTAATCTGCACATATCAAGTTTTAAAGCTGTTGTACAAGTTTTATATTATTCATATAATTAACAACTGCGAAACTATGCTAGAGATTAAAGAAGAGAGAAACATAAATTTAAAAAAAAAATCATCTTCACATTGCATCCTATATGTAGCAGGGTAGGCAGATGGAGCGTAGTGTTAAGACACTCCGCTTCACACTTTCCGCCGATTTCTGGAGGCATTGCGTCTTAAGTAGTGGAACTCAACGTCTCGGTTTGCCTCGACACCAGAGCGAAGGAAGGAAAATATTAAATATTTCATTCATCAACCTCAAGTGGGAATCGAACTCACAACTTGTCGTGCTTACAGTCACATGTTTTTACCCCTGCGACAAGACTAATACTGTTATGTTTCACGTTATATAATTAATATGGTTCTAAATTGGAAATAATGATAATTATAATCTATTAATAACACTGAAAGGTTAAATAGCTGTTATTATTTTTATCAATGTTTTTGAAAACTGTTAATAAATGATTTACAATTATATTATAAAACTCAAGTATGTCCGGTGAAGCAATCATATTCTATGAAGATTAGTAAATAAGCGGATATAAACTGCAATTATCTATGAAGTTATACGAAATTAAGTTTTAATTTTGAATTAAATTGTTATTATATAAATAGGTTTATACATACATACATATAAAAGTACTTTAGTTAAATATGGTGCATTCGTAAACGAAATTTAATTATAGTTAAGCCTTTCTAGAATGTAAAATAAATTCCGTTCAGGGTCAAAACATGTCCGTTAAATGTTATACATGTTACAAAATTTGGTTTTTTAAGCATATATGTATGTATGATAACGAAAAAATAATATTTTCTAAATAATATTATTTTTAATTCTTAAAATTAATTGTAGTAATAAATAAAATATCTTACCATAGGCAAGGCAAACGGTCAAAATAGCAAAATGTGCACTAATCCTCATGTTGTCGATGTATAGTGACGTCCGCGCGTTGAACTCGGCCCGGCAGCACTGGCGCGTGCGCAAGCGCAGGCCGCTGCTACCACCGTCGACGTACTATCTATAGTATGGGTATTATTTTCTTTCCAAACTTTAGTTTAAATGTTTGTAATATGAAATTTTATAAAAAAAAATGTATGTTAAATAAACCTTAAAATAAAAGAAAAAATTGTATTATGCAGTAATTTGTAATTATTTTTTTAAAATTAAAACAAATATAATAAAGTGATTTTATAATGTTTATAAATTGCCAACTTGGCTTTTAATTACATGCGTTTTTTCATATATAAAATATCCATAGACAATATTGATAGCCATACTATGAATTTGGTAGGCGTCGTTGAGTTCGAGTTACCTATTACGAAAACGGCCATATACCTCGCGCGGCGTGCTTTGTGTGACAATATTACATGGATATAAAGAACTGGATAAGCTTTTTGTTTATATTGCTAGATTTTTTTTAACTGGGGAATGATTGACTCTAAAAGACTGTGGTTTTCATTGCTTATTGGTATTTGAAGATTCTTCCTGCATTGGAGGAGTGATTTTAATTACTTAATCTCAGTTTTAAATAATAAGCCTTCTTGTCAAAAAGTTTATGTCAAATTCGAGCAAAAAAAACAACACTTTAATATGAATTTTAGGTAAGGACAGTGACGTCGTCGGCATCTTTAGCGTGGAAAATATATTTTATGGATAAATCGAAAACCACGGAAGTAAAGCCGCGAGAGGAAAACTAGTATTTTATAAGTAAGTAACTTATATTTGTATATTGACTTGTAGTTTTATGTATTGAAAAAGTAATTTATTTGAATTCAAATCTTGATATTAAATTTCAAAAATAATTTAATAATATGTCCACATCAAAGATTTTAAGCTAAGATTTTAATATACATTTTCTATCAGTTTTAAGTAATTTTGACAATAAGTGTTTTAATTGTAACATTAAGAGTTACAATTTTAAGACATTAAAATTAAAATTAAAATAAGTTCACATTGACCTTTACCTAGTAATTATTTATTAAAACGGAAATATTTCGAGCAATAAAACTTGAATGAAAGTAAAAGTAAATTGCTCTTTCAAAGTTCATTTATTGCTAAATTTTAAGAACTAATTAAAAGTATCAACGATTTTTTATATTAAAAATAAAGAATATATTTTTCCCAATTGTATTTTTTTTTGTTTAGTTTCACCTATACTCCTTACTTAGCATGCATAGGGAAGCTGGTATTAAGAAACTTCCATTAAAACATTTCTGTTTTCCACTTTCCATCGAATTCAATTCAGTCAAAGTCTGAAAAACATTAAAATATCTAATATTTCATTTACCTCGAGTGGGAATCGAATCTATGACCTATCGAGTTAATAGTTGCACATTTGTGCACTGTATTATACATATTTTCTTCCTTAAGGTCCTCTAACATAAACATATAATTTAATAATGGATGCACATACCTACATAATCATGTACCTTATTTGTGTGCCATTAAAATTCTAGTGTGCATATAGTATTCTAGTCACTCAAAAGTCAATTAAGTCATTCGTTTATATAAACACCAGGAAAATAATTTATATTGGAGTTTATGGATAAATTTTGTATTATAGCTTTTTAAAAAATATATAATGCTATTTTATATCTGAAAATTGTCTGTCTAAAAGTAAAAAGTATTTATTTAAGCTAACTTAAGATTTTATATAACGTAATATTTAAATTATACATAATTAAAGATTTGTTATTTATTAATGGTCGATAAAGATATTATTAAAATTGTATCAGTTACGCAAACATTGATGTAAGAATAAGCCGAATCGTGTTACTGAAGAAATGTCGACCAGCTTTACTTGTACGGCGACATAACATGCTGTCTGGTGGGTCTTTACTCGTATATATGAAAATATAATTAATCAAAATCCTGTCGTGTATTTGGCAAATTCGTTACTGAATATGGTTTTTGTGAGTAGTAGATTCGAATCCAACTTGAGCTAAATTGATAATAAATAAAATATAAATATATCAGTTTCATGCTTTCATGCAACACGACAGTGTAGGCAGAGGGAGCATAGTGCTAAGAAACTCCGTTCTCCACATTCCGCCGATTTTTTTCTAGCATTGCGTGTTCTATTTAGATTTAACTTTTTTCCACATATAGTAATGTAAGCACCATTTTCGTCATTCATAATTGGACAATAACCAGTACATATTGTATGAAAAAAAAATATATATTGTGTATTCTAGTTTATCTTAACAAGTGTAAGTAATCCAATATCGTCGAATTTTAATTCAATTTCAATTTGTTTATTTTAATCGAACCTTTAACCATTAAGTATTTATTCAGATTCCTTTGCACTGCTTCAATGATTAATTTTTTATTTTAAATATATAAATAAACAGGAGTATAGAATGAAAATATTTATTAATAACATTTAGTAGCGCCATCTAGTAAGATTATACAACATTTTTATGGCTTTATCGTGATTGACAAATCTTCATATATGAAACCCAATGCTAGCGTCCTCTATTATTAGATACGTACTATATGTAATTATTAAATTTATATAAAAGTTCGTATTTAAAATCACTAAAATTGCATAAATTGCAAAATTAAAAAGTTCTGGATACTTTACAATTCGTAGTCGAGAATTTTAAAATAAGTTTAAAATATTATCATTAATTTTCCATTTTCTACATTTAGCGGGCAAATCTTAAATATTATTATTAAGTTAGAAAATATGTTTTGTTTCAAAAATTTTTGTCTCTTTTCAGATTCATTTTTAGACTATAGTTTTTCACTAACTAACCTCGTACTTTTTTCACATAATATTTTGATAAAATATAACTTTGAAACGGGAATTAATGTGTAAATTGTCATTGAAAATTAGGAAATTGGGGAGAGGTGTCACTTGACATACGACTTTGCATGTCGTGGGTTCTTTTTTCAAAAAAACATCGTTTTACTGTTTTTTATTAAAATTGTACGATATGATGGTGGCGTTATTGTTTATCTATATATATAAAAGGACTTGTCCTCACTGACTGAGGTAAGACGCACGCACAGCCAAAACCGCTGTGCGTAGAAACGTGAAATTTGGACAGATGTTTACTTTCGTAATCAGGACATCCACTAAGAAGGGATTTTGAAAAATTTTAAGCCTAAAGGGGTGAAATAGGGGTCGAAAGTTGGTATGGAAAAACATTTAAATCGGCACGCATTATAATTTTTAAAAGTATTTAATTGAACACGTGTTTCATCGTCTTCTAGAATTCTCCCCTTGCACCCTGCAAATAAGGGGTTGAAAATTTGTATAAAAAATCTTTAAATCGCCACCGATTTTTATAAAATTTGAAATTTAGACTCTTAAAAATATTTAATTTATATGTGTTTCATTGTTTTCTAGAATTCACCCCTAAATAAGCAAGCGAAGCTGCGCGCGTCCGCTAGTTAATAATATAATTACGTCAATAATCTAAAGAATCAATGAAAGAATTGTGGATATTGCATCGATTTGTCGATATTCCACCAAAGATTGGAAAAATTGACTTGACAACTTGACAAAAAATTGACATAGATAATAGATAATTTTCTATAAATCAAAATTATTTACTTTCATCTTTCTTAATTTTTATTTAATGGTGATTTTTTTGTAAGCATATGTCATTATTATTACATTTATCTACAATATTTTTCTTACATTCTTGTATAAATAAAACAAAACATAAGGCTATGTCACTATTTATTTAAATTTTAAAACTAATAATAATTCTTATATATTCTAATTATTACGCCTTCTTCGGTAACTTGTTTTTCTCTAGTGGCTGGCCTTCATAGTAGTTTTCACTGTAAAAAAAAATATTTTAATTGTATTTTTGTATATTTGCCCAATACTTAAAAAAACCTTACAAAATTAATATAAGAATATTGGAGTAAAATTTGAATGGGAACTTACCACCCGGGTACTTTTTCTGGTGCGTCGCACATAAAAGTGTCTTCATTATAAACCTTGCCGGATGGACAGCTGCCTTTTTGAGGTTGGAAGCCATTACGGCAAATGTAGAACTTCTGGCAGTCCTCAGGGTGTGGGAAGGTTGGGTGAGGAAGAGCACGTCCATTAGGTCCCATGACTTCACCATCGGGGCACGAGAAACCATCGTCTAGTGTGTCTGTAAAGTAGAATTAGGATAAATATAATAAAATATTATGGAGATTTCATAAAAGATGAAGAAAAATTTAACATTAATTAAAATAAGAAATATGAAGACTTACGAAGTATTACTATTATTATAGTTAATTCTTATTTTATTTGTCTAAATTTACTTGTAACAGTGCGTTTTTTATATATAACATGCTGAAAATTGGAAAAATAAAAACAAATATTGTAATAATAATGGTATTTTTTTAAGCAAATTTACCTTTAGTAATTTGGTCACATTGTCTTTGTACTGACTCTTTCCAGTCGCAGTTTGAGCTTTCTTCGTTAAAGTATAAACCAGGAGGGCAAGGTAATTCATTAGGAACGCCATCTGAGCAGTAGTAGAATTTGTCACATGCCTAGGAAAGAAAAAAGAAAATGAAACTTACGAGTTCATTATATTTATTATTATTTTTAATATATTCTACAATACGTTATTTTTATTTACCTGAGGATCGGGATGCTTGAAATATCCATTCAGTCTTGGGCAGCCTTTAGTAGGTTTGGGTTCCTCTGAAAATTAAAGTAGAAATAAAATAAAAGGAAAATGCCCTGTTAATAGGTAGTACAGTTAATAGGTAGTAGGAGTCGATAAGTACTTGTATCTGGTATTTGCAATAATAATTTTCATGTAATAATAAAATTCATACCAAACTACTTATCTAAAATCTTTCATCGTTTTTTTATGATATAGAACTTTAATAGTTATCAGTAAAATAAATTAATGTTTTTCATTATACATATTTAATACAAAAATACTTACGTAGCTCCTTCCTATCACCGCAGTCTACATTTGAGGGAATATCACAGAGCTCCTTGTGGGGGTTTTCGTCAGCGAATACAAGACCATCTGGGCAAAGTTTGGCTTCTGATTTACCTATAAACATAAAAAAAAAAAAATTAAAAAAAGAATATAAAATAAAAAAAAATATGCAACCTTAACATTTTATAGAGGATTTTATATTAATATTGATTGATAGATTAATAGTTATTTTATTGACATAATCAATCATGTATTCTATATACGAACGAAATATATTTGAGTTCACAGCCTAATTAATTTAAACTAAAATATAGCTATATATTTTTAAAGTACGCAAGAGAATCATGGTAAAAGAAGTACTATATATTCCCCCAAGCTTTTAAAATATACAAATTAAGCTTGTAAATTCCAACTACAGTGACATATAGACGTGTTATGTTTAAATGTAACAAAGAAATAATTTGTATTCCATTCTTATACATTTTGAGCTTTCACTACAAATAAGCGGTTAAAATAACTATTCTAGTACATGAGAATAACCATATTAGTATGCACTACAGGACCTTGAGCGAGAACGTTGTAACACCAAGTACGTTTTTATTATTTAAAAGAAAGGATAACAACTTAAAAATTTCTCAATAAGAAATGAATTTAAAATGCAAGATTTTAATTCTTTGTTAAAATATTTCTTCTATCTACAATCTAACCTAGAATTAAGTTTCGAAATGCTACGATCCCAGTTTGTTTATTAAAACAATTATACTAGCATTAATATTCAGTAAATTCAATTATAGTTGTATTACAAGAACAATTAATTAAAGATCCGGACGTACTAATGTTTTTAAGCAACTTGCATATTATACATGTTCGCGTTGCCAGTATGAGTATGGCCAGTCATGGCGCAGGGGCACTGGTTGTGGGTTCGATTCCAATTCGAGGAAATTAAATATTTATTTAAATTTATTTTTCTTTGCTCTGGTGTCGAAGCAAAACGCGGCGTTAAGTTCCGCCACTCAACACAATGCCTGCGATGCCTTCAGAGTTAGGCGGAATGTGGGGAATGGAGTGTCTCAACACTAGGTTCCCGCTGCGTAACCTGCTTTGTGCGGGTTACAGGGTAAATAGAAATGATTGTAGGCGTCATAATATAATTATGTTTTTAGAATGTATGTGGTACATGTGTATAAAATATTTATGTATCTATAACCTCGCCAAGTAAGAGTGAATTAAATTACTGAAATGACTGGTATTTGACCTCTCAGTATAAAATAAACATATCATACTAAAATTATAAATGTAAATGTAAGTTTGTGTGTTACGCATTTACGCCAAAACTACACATTTACTACTACTTTGACCACATTTTCTACTTGTATAATAATTAAAGAAAAACTCAGAGTAGGCTGAGTTTTTCTTTAATTATTATACATTTTTAATTTACTTACGAACATAAAATATAAATTAATTTATAATCTGCAAAAATTATTAAGAATGAAATACACTCAAGTGAAACCATAGTTTTTGTAACAATATAAAAAGTTATTGTAACAATGAGCGTTAAATCTCTAACTTTACCGACAGTTTTTTATACGTACAGTACGGTCATCGAGTTGTGGCCGCCTGAAGTTAGGTTCACTTGGTAAGAAAATTATCAGAAGGTAGAAAAACCTTTAAATCAAATCTGCGCAGTCATTTACATGTAACTTGAGGGCGGCCACGACTCGTTAACCGTACTGTATTTAAGTAACAGTGGAAGGTATGACATCGCGCCTGTGCAACCATGTGCATGAAGGTAAGTGACATTTAAACGACATATTACACGACGACCTTTGAACACACGATACTGACCTCTGCTGCATTTGTAATAGAGGTCACATTGGTACGGGTCTGCGTAGAAACCGCTCTTCTCTGGACAATCGAAGTCCTGTGCTGAAGCTGAAAGAGACGTTATTTTTGTGTTATTTTTGTAATAAATATAATATTTTAATAAGAAAGTGATCGAAAATCAATTAATTAAAATAAAGTAAATATAAAATGGAGTTCTTCAAAATTTCAACGAAGCTTGATATTTTAAGGCTTAGATTCTATTTAAATTATTGCTTGTTTTTGTAACAAATAGTTTTTTCTCTTTGACTCTTTATAGAAAGTACGACATCACACTAAGTACTGTTGTAATAATAATATAATAATTTGAGCAACATGTCGGGCGATTATTATCTCATTATAAGCTGCAAATGTATATTAAACAAATATTACAATTACTACCATAACTTATTATTGCTTAATATGTGAATATTGAAAGTCGTGATAATAGTTTTTGCACGCGCTAAATTTAATTTTAAATTATCTGTACCATTGTAAATATTTTTTTTTTATTAATTTCTCAAATTACAAAAATTACTTACGTAATTATCAAAACTAATTTTACAAATATTATATATTTTTTAATAGAAAATATTATCTTATTGTATAAGAATAAAAAAAACAATTCACGATTGCCGAATTCGCTCCAATTTACGCTAGTTACACACAGTTAATTCAACAATATTACAGCTAACTTATAAGTTTCGAAAATCCGATATGCCGTGACAGCGTTCATAGTAAAATTGCCCTTGCAAAACATGTATTAAGAAATTACTTTGTATCGAGTATTTAACGACGCGAGTGAAAGGTGATTGGTATTGTCTTAACGTTTAATGACTATTGAATTTGATCGTTTACTATAGCTAAATTATTTTAATTTAATAAATAATTATATAAAAATAATTAATAATATAAGGAAGCAAGGCTATTGATACTATGAACCCTAAACTTTTTTGATTAAGTGACCCGAACGCTCGTTTGCCTTGTCCTTTTTCCATTAAAAATATATATATATATATATTTATTTTCTTTACAAAAGTATGTTGTTTAGTTTTTTATTATTTTTTTTATTATATTCTATATCCTCGGTAGGCGGTTTATATATATTTTTTAGTGTGTTTTGTTGTCATCGGAAATTCGACGTTTCAAAGTTGGTCAAAATTACATTCAAAGTAGTCTTTACAAACATACATACATACATACGAGTACAAACAACCGAAGCTAACGCGTTGAAATAATTAATATAATATTGTTATTATTGTTTATAAACTTTTACACAATAATAGAGAAAGGTGTCGACGCGATCTTATTTCGAAGCCTATAATATCATTTGGCTTGTAACCAGGAAGAAATCTACGGCTTTCTAAATATTTACATTAAACTAATTATACAGTTTAAAAAGAACAATCTTGATATAAAAGCTCATTATCATTTTCTATGAGTAAGCTTTCAGTGTAATGATATTTCATCATAGGTCTTAAACTGCTTGAGGCATTTATATACATAGATTGTATAAACGAGTTTTTGACTAACTTCGGTGACACTGATTGATAACCGTCATTATAGGAATTTGAAAGGAAGAAAGCAATCAATTTGCAATATAACCCCCAATTTTACAATCTACCTACAATTTACCACTTTTTTTATTATATTTCAGTGCAATCTGTTTAATTTTGTGTGAAATAAGTAAATAAGTAACCACATTATTGTGGAATTGGCATCGCGTCCTTGGTACAATACTGTTACTTTCATAACCCTAGAAAAGGAATTCTAAATATAATATAATATTTATAGGGTAGGTACAGCAAAACTAACTTTATGTTTCTATGCATTTGTGATCACAATTAAGCAATTCATGCCAGAGCTTTTACTTTACGTTCAACTTAAAAGCTGTTGGTAGTGAACGGTGTTTTTGCAACGTGTTAAAAAATTATAAAATTTGAATATATAATGTAAGGGTATTTAGATATTAAATTTTGCGGGTATTTTTTTAAATTTAATTATTAGAATTACCTAATTTATATTTAAATATTATAATATAAGAGTATGTGCTTCACTTTAGTAATACTATTCTATATATAATCATTATTTTTGTATAAAAATAATTTATTTATAATATTTTTTTAAATATTAATATTAAAATTTGGACTTACCTAACGCACAAAAAGCGAACGCGATGATTAAACTTCTCATGTTGGAAAAGAACTGATTTTAAAAATTAAATGATATATTTATTATAGGAACGAGGGCACGTGCGGTCCCCCTCGAAGGTTGATCTGTATTGACGTCGACTGCATTGTGACCGGCGCCGGCGCACACCTAGTATAGTACGTACGACGAAAGAGGCTGCTTTCCTCGAATACTGGTTTAAATTTTTTGTGATTATGACAATTGATAACGTAAGTGGAGCATTTGAATAGAAGTCTGTTCCGTGTGTCACTTTCATGTTATATCTTTATTACATGTAAGTAAGAGGTCAGGTAAAATTAATTCGAAATAAATATTTTAGATATATATATTAAATAAAAAATTTAAAAATGATTTAGAATATACTAGCACTATGTATATATATCAACAGCCTTGACATGTTATAATATTTAACTTTTTATTTTTAAGCAATTTTTTTGTTTTGTGGAGTCAGCTAATTGATCAATTATTTCAGCGATGTAAGAGTTAGGGGAAAACGCCCTTTTAACGCTGTTGTAAAAGAAAGAAGAAAGTTTTCTGTATGTAGGAAAGAAAAAATCTAGTGTTAAGACAACCAGTTTTCAATTTTTGACGTGACAGAGTAAAAACTACATAAAAATATTTTTCTTAGTGGGATTTGAACCTACAAATGTCATCACAATATAAGCTACTTAAATTGCAATCGCGTCATTAATTAGTGTGTATATAAACTAATGTTTTTATATAAAACTAAAAGGCTTACAAAATGATATATGTATCGCACTATATTTTGTAGAATGAATTTTGCTGGATTATTGTATAGAATCAAGTTATATGTATGGAGGGAATAAGTCTCATATACCTATACGAAAGATCACGGATATATTCCAATAGTTTAAAAGGTAGACACAAATTATACAATTGAAGGTCAATCCCATGGCGAAAGGAATCGTTGTATAATTTCAATATTCCGCTTCACGAGCATATTAAATGCTTCATAAAATTATATTATTCGTATAAAAAAATTAAACATGCAATACTAGCGCTTATAAGACGATATTGTCATAATGCTTCTTTGTTAGTAAATACTTGCTTCTTTTTTGCCAGCCAGTGTTGAATTCCGCCACTCAACAGGCAATGCCTCCAGAATTGGGCGAAAAATGAGGGGCAGAGTGATTTATTATCACTGACATATATCTGACATATTATCACTAACATAGTGATTATATTATTATTTTTAGGCTCCCTCTGCCTACCCTGCCACATACGGGATACAGCGAGAAAATTAAAAAAAAAAATAATAATTTGAAAGATTGAATAAAATTTTAATTTAAAGTATGCAAACTTTTTTTTCATAAAATGTAATAAAATCATAGAAAAAACGTTAATGAACCGATAACATATTAATATTTTGAATAAATTATTGTAATTAATCATTTTAAGCTAAGCTATTCAGGAAATTCCTGTTAAATAAATAATATTTTTAAGGCCGTTTTAAGATATTATTCAATGGTATGACACCAACACTCATATATATTTATCTTAGGGGTTTTTAATATGCAGTAATACCTTCTTCAAATGTTGCAAACAAATGCCAGCGCAACTAAAGATTAACAGCGAATGAAAAAAGCCAAAAAAAATGATTATGGACTTAATTATACTATTTAAATATCATGAACTACTGTTCCTATTCATTAGACTAGAATAAATCTTAAATAAATTCATGAAAATACATTTTTATTATTTATTTATTTTAAATTATTGCAATTTTATATTGCTTTTTTTTTCATTCGAGGAAGAACCTTCCAATGTGTTCGATACGTTTCTAGTAACCTTCGTACAATCATCTTTTTGTGTACTACATATACATATACACGAAAAAATATTTTTATAAGTACCAGTATGAAAATTTTATAAAGGTCTCACTGCTTAACAACTATTATGATTTCTATTTAAAAAGAAAGTAACTTTTCAAAAATGTCGTAATATAATATGTCTATCGTTATATCTTTATTTTTTTTTCTTATAATTTAATTAAAATGTCTTTAACTAATTATAATTTCATAATCTGATATTGTATAATTTATGATATTATATAAGCTACATTACTTTCAATTAAATAGAAATTAAAATTATAAATAATTTAATAAATTAAAAAAATATTTTACCAAGGTTGAAAAATATTAAAGAAAATATTTGTAGTAGGTAACAAAAAATTTCAAATATGTGTACTCTTACCTTAGATTTATGTATTGAGTAACGAGAATGCTGCATAAATTAAACATATATAATATTATAATAACAAATTTAATTACTGTAATTGTAGGTCACTTGACATGATGTAAAAAATAAAAATATTATGTACTAACAGAAATTAGGTTAGGTTATTGCAATTTTGTTACATTATAATTAGTAATTTCGATCGATTTTATTGCATCAGCCGATTTTAAAATGCATTATATAAACCATTTATATTTGTAAATCCTACAAAATAAAAGTAAACACTCATACCATAAAAATAAAAAGCGCCTTCCGCAGTATTCTTATTATATGAACAATGAATGTAATAAGTAAGGGGCTATTTGTGCTTTAAAACTTTAAAGTTTTTTTCACTTCACACTAACCCGCACGTGGAAAGGAACCCTCGGGAACCTAAAAAAATAATTTCTATAAATATAGAGCTAAATATAATAGCTTCTCATTTTAATATTTATCTCTTCATTATTATTACTTTTCACATTAGGAAAACTTATACATAAATCTTTTTGAGACACTACAGTGAAGTGGATGAAAAGTGTTCTATGATGGTTCCAGGTTCAAATTTTGTTTCTTTATTTTTTCCCCATTTCATCAATTTATACTGACACTCGAGCGATAATTATAAAAATTATGTCAGCCCATTTTTTAAAGGAATGTGCGCTGACTAATGTATTGATAATAATGTCTGATATGAAATTAAGCGAGTTGCAACAATTAGGTTTGAGTAATCGAATGCCATTCGAAAACTAGTGTTAGGCTTAGTGTATATTGAGTATCCTTGAGAACTTGTTGACTCGATACTCTTATATAAACTGGGTTACGATATGTGGGGTGTGGATATTGATAAGTATATTATTAAGATATAAAGAAACGTTAAAATTATATTATAAGATATTTTGAATAAACATAAAGATATGATGTTTTACAATATATAGATACTGGATACAGGATGATGGTGATGGGTTCAATCCCCACTCGATGGAATTAATTATTTTTATTTCTCTGGTTTGGCAAGACAAAATGCTAGAATGAGCTACCCAAATCGGACAAAGAATTGGAAATAGAATAGGTTCTAACATATCAAATAGGAATATCAAATTCAAAATAGCCTACCCAAGGATTTTTAAATACGAAATAAATGGACCTTCTATTTCCACGAAACTATTTATCACTCATTTGGTAGAACAATTACGGAAATGTACTGGTTTTAAAAAAAAGATAAATATATGCGTAATGCGTAATATGTGTAATGACCTAAGATCCCAGTGCATAAATCTACAGGTATCTGTTTTTTTAAATGTTCTTTTTAAGAATGATACATGGAAGTAGAATAGATTACACCAGGGTTGCCTAGAAGAATCGTCCCTTAATGGTAATGTGTTTTTGTTGAAAAATTGCACACATATGTTTTTTATGTGAATCCAACACTATTTGAAAGAAAATTGCATAAGGAATTGGAAAAACAATGGTTGCCACCACTCAGTCTGCCGTAACTCCTGGGTTACCTGGTTTAAAGAGGTCACTTAATGTTATTAATTTGCACTCATGCTTTTTTAATGAATTATATATCTAATATTTTTTTTTCTCAAGACTAGAAGACATGGTTGCCTGGAAAATAGTTGCCACAAGCAGAGGTTGCCATCATTTGAAATAAAGAGTACTTACAAACTTTGATTTCGTCTCCTGCAATAGTTAAAAAAGAGCAAATATATCAGTTGCACCAAATGAACGAAATGCAGATCTTACAATACTGATTAAATAAAAATTAAAGAAAACAGCTTCACCCGGTATCCCGTACACAGCAAGATAGGCAGAGGGAACCTAATTTTAAAAGAATCCGTTCCCCAATTGCGTGTTGAATGGCGAAACTCAACGCCGCGCTTTGCTTCGACACTAGAGCGAAAAAATGAAAATATGCATTTAAATAAACATTTCATTTCCTCGATAGGAAATCGAACTCGCAACCGCAACCAGTCGCGTTGATAGTCACACTTTGTGCTCCTGCGCCCCTACTGGCCTCTTTTTTAATATTTTTTAAAATTTTTAATTGTTTAGTAGGTACGATTGTTGTCAGCGTGATGTACAAACAGCTTAACTAATCGTGTATAGATACAGGAGCTGGCCTTGCGTGCTATAATCACGATATTACGGGAAACGTAAAATATATTAAGAGTTGAAAAAGTGTTTATGATTTCCCTTTGATTGTTTACACTTTAAGTATATGAATAAAAAAATACAAATTAATAAAAAAAAATCAATTTTAATATAATATAGAATAATCAAAATGAAAACGTTAACCGTGACATTTATAAGGGCAGTGAATCAAAGGTCGTAGGTTTGATGTCTTTACGGGGTCAGTACTTATTTATGTCGAATATTATTTTATATCAGTAGATGCCTATATTATGTACATGCTTATCAAATATAAAGTATTTTAAAACTTTTAAATTGTTATAATGTGTGTAATTGATTTTTAAATATACTATTTTATTTTATATTTGGGGAATAAGGCAGGTAGGAAGTAGTGAAAAGTCACTGAGTCCTCTTCATGTCACGGTTTATACGTTTAGTCCGGAATATTTCAATCTACTTACGTATTAGCGTATAATCACGAAATAAAATGTATTCGAAAGTTTTATTTTATCTATTTTTGTTTATTCCTAGAATTACATACAAACGTAAGATGCGTAAAAATGAAATTGAAAACAAAAAATATTATAATTGTAGCGTTTAAACTTAAATACTTACCAGAAGTAACAATGCGTTACCCATATAACTAAGACAGTATATACGTTTCAAAAAACAAAAGCCATTATACGATAGTTTTGAAAGTTTATTGTCTTTGACATACATACATAAAAATGACTGCATAATAGGCGTTATAAAGCTACGCCTCGTTTATACTATGACTGACTTATTTTGAAATTGCAATACACATATTGCACGTTTAGTTAAAAGAAATAGTTAAAACTAACATTGTGATAATGACCGTTTAAAATTTAACAATAACGGGGCCAGGGTGTGCATTTTTTATTTTTTTGGTCTTTTTTGGTACTAAATGTATTGAAATACAGCTACTGTTACATATGTTTTATCCTTCGCATGTTAATATTGTTTTTCATTTGAAAACCATTGAAAAATATGCATACTTTGATCTTTTTCTCTTTTTAAGTTTTAACTTTAAAATAATATTATCTATTGAATCCTAGTATTTGTTTAGATACTTCAGTATTATCCAAGGAAATGGCCACTTAGTATTTTTGGTGACTGATTTTGGTCGCTGCTAGTTTTTATAAAGAAATTATCTGTTCTGTTCTGTTCTTTCTAATATGGCGTTCCGAGCGTGCCAGTTGAGCACAAAATCACTTCGCCAGTGTCACGTTGAATGGAGAACTCACGAAAGAGGTTGTGCGGTAAAAAAAAGTTATAAAAGAAATTATCTGTAGCAGATATCTTCTATGAAATTCAACGTCATCTTTCTCATATATATGTGAACGTCACTATTTTAACGTCACATTGAATTTCACTATTACATTTACTTTATAATAGTGATTGGCAACCACGTCTTCTTCTTCAACGTGCGTAAAGCCGCGAGTACAACCTATTGTTATAATCAATCTATATATATAAAATCGAAAGGTCACTCACTCATCACGAAATCTCAGAAACTACATGTGCTAGGAATCTCAAATTTTGCATAGCAGTTATTTTTAGGACGTAGGTGCTCGCTAAGACGGGAATTTGCAATATTCGACTTCTAAGGGGTTGTTTTTGGGGTCGAAAGTTTGTATGAAACTTCTTTACTACAAATGCTAGGAGTCTCAAATTTTTATAGACGTCACTAGGACGTAGCCATGGAGACAGAAATTAATAATAACATGGTTCACGCGGGTGAAACCGCGAGCGGGCCGCTAGTCTATATATATAAAAGGACTTGTCCTCACTGACTGAGGTAAGACGCACGCACAGCCGTAACCGCTGATGGTAGAAAAGTGAAATTTGGAAAAAAGTTTACTTTCGTAATCAGGACATCCACTAAGAAGGGATTTTGAAAAATTTTAACTCTAAAGGGGTGAAATAGGGGTTCAAAGTTTGTATGGAAAAAAAATTAAATCGCCACCGATTTTTATAAAATTTGAAATTTAGACTATTAAAAATATTTCATTGAACATATATTTCATGGGTTATTAGAATTCACTCTTAAATACGCAAGCGAAGCTGCGCGCGTCCGCTAGTATTTTATATAATGACTATCATATCATTACGAAAGAAATGTTTTGCTTCGAGAAATATTAAATAAATTCTATCTATACTAATATAATAAAGCGGAAGAGTTTGTTTGTTTGTTTGTTTGTTTGTTTGTTTGTTTGTTTGTTTGAACGCTAAGATCTCTGGATCTACTGGTCTGATTTACATTGTTTTTGTTTTGTATAAAAGCTGCATTCTTCAGAAGTGCTATAGGCTATATAACATTACATTACACATGTAAACTAATAAATTAAAGTACTTTCTAATTTGACATGCAATTTATTCTGCCATCATAATAACAACCGTCGCGTCGCTACGCAACCGGTACCGCGATATTTTGATATTCATCCTTATGAAGTTTGATAAATAATTAAGGAGATGTCACTGATTCGAAATGACCTAGCCTACGGGCGGCACAGTATGACCGACGCGAAAATATTCTTATAGTTCAAGCAGGCGTAGCCGCGTCCGGGTCCACTAGTTAAACTATAAAAGAACGGCTAAATACTAACAGTTTTTCTCAAAACTACATAAAATAGTCATCAAGAGACAAAAATTCAAATGATCTTTTTTCTTATGTTTTTATAACAGGTATTCTTGGATAAAACTATAGAAGTGCTTTCTAGCCTTAAACTGAACATGTATTCTTAAACATTAAGTTTTATTGCATCTAGTTTTTACTTTACCCATTTTACCTTCAATTGGTTCGGGTATCTCTATATTGATACTAGCATAATTATGGTAGCAAAATTATATGTTATTTATGAAGGTTATTTAAAAAGTAAGAAAAAATGGCAATGAATTATCATTATTACTTGTTTTATTGACATATTCAGACTGTGGAAGATTTTTTTCGGAAACGAACAGCATTCGTGAATAACGTGTATATAAATATATATAAAAATTTATATGCTTAAAAATGTTTTTTTTTTGTTTTATGTATTTAATTATCTTTCAGCTTCACGCTATATCCCGCAAGTAGCAGGGTAAACAGAGGGAGCCTAGTGTTAAGTCACACCGCTCCCCGCTTTCCGTCGAAGAAATTAAAATATTTAATATTTTATTTACTCGAGTGGGAATCGAATCCATAACCTGTCACGTTTACACTCTTGTGCCACTGCGCCATGACTAGCTTCAAGGACGTCAGTTATATTTTGCCTTTAAATCTCCATAGATTTTGTGGCAAAGTAATTATTGTCTCCATTTACGCTAATAATTTATTTAAAATATTTTAAGTTAGTAATCATTCTAATTTCAAGAGTAACTCCGATAGTTACTTATATTATTATCAGTAATTTATTTTATTCTCGATTTCTTATAACATTTCGAAGATATTTTACGAAAATTTTATTTATACATTTTGTATCAATAGGAAAATTACTATTTGAATCTGCTGCTGACTTGAGGAGCTTTTAGGCGTAAAATAAAATTGGGATTAGGTGTTTTCTCAAAGAATTATTTATCTAATATTCTAACGGGCATTTTCTCATTCCTATTCGTATAGAATAATTGATGTATATATGTAACTATTATTTTAATAAATTATATAGGGAAAAATACAAATAAAATACAAGAATATTGTTTATCTTATCATATATTAACTTATCAAGTCTTAGAAGTAACTATAATATTATTTAATCACTAGTTTAGGACCTCGCCTTGGGGGCTGGCGCGGCGTCTTCGGAGTCCTTGTACCAGTCCTCGCTGTAAACAAACAAATTATTAGCATTTCATACTTATATATATAATACGAAAATACCTAAAAGCTTTTATATAATATAGATAAATATTTAAATAAAGTTATTAAATTAAATATGACTCACATAATTAATTTGGTATAGTTGTAATAAGCAAAAATATCCTAATATTAAACTTACCATCCACGAACATTCTCGGGGGCGTCGCATTTCTGGCTTTCCTCATTGTATACTTCGCCAACTTGGCAGCCAAGGTCACGGGGCTCTATACCGTTTAAGCAAACGTAGAAACGTTGGCAGTCATTGGGGTGGGGGAACTTGGGGTGAGCGACGATCTGGCCTTGGGCATCGACTTGTTGCTCCTTGGGGCACTCGAAGCCATCCTTGGTTTTCTCTGATGAAATTATATTTTTTATTAATATACGATTTTAGACTTCAACAAAAAAGAGAATTTTGATCACTACTAATTTAACACCTCTTAAATCAGCGAGTAATAATAATTTGACAATAAAAATACTTAAAAGACAATTATGATGCTAGAGTATAAGTGAGTTTACTTAATAATTCTTCTATGTAACGAAGGCGAATATTGTATTAACATTTCAAACAGTAATAAATGAAACGTTAACTTAAAGGTTAAATGTAAATGGAGGATCATCTACATTCTATACAAGCTTAGTCACGTAATCGAGTCTTAAATACATCAATGCAAGAATAAACTCGATTTTAATTTATTTGAACTGTGAGTTTATGTATGTACAGTGTAGTGTACACACTTATAGAAATAACTTCACGCTGTATACCACACACAGCAGGGAAGGCAGAGGGAACCTAGTGTTAAGACACTGCGCTCCCCACTTTTTGCTTAGTTCTGGAGGTATTGCGTGTTGAGTGGCGGAACTCAACGCCGCATTTCGATCCAACTCCAGAGCAAAAAAAGTTAAAGTATTAAATATTTCATTTTGTCGAATGGGAATTGAACCCACAATACGTCGCACCGCGACTGGTCTTTATAGAAATTGATAAGAAATAGAGAAGATAATTGATATAAAAATAAAATTTTTTAGGGTAAGTAGTATGATTCTTATAATTTTAACAATCTAATAGTTACTGTAAATAGAAAATTAGGATAATCTTACTATCTTGAGCGGCGCATCCTTGTCTTCCAGCGGTATCGGGCCACACGCAGGTACCAGAGTACTCGTCGAAGTGCAGACCAGCGGTACACTTAACTTCGATAGCTTCACCTTCAATGCAGTTCAAGAAGATGTTGCAGACGGAGGCGTCAGGGTGAGCGAAGAAACCGTTACGACGGGGACATTGGGCACTCGGCTTGGGGGGTTCTGTTGAACGAAAAATATATTTTTAATAATCCACTTCACGATGTATTCTTTTCATATAGCAAGTTATTAGAGGAAAATAAATTAATGGCTATTAATTTGGCGATGACAAACGCAAAACAATCTGGTAACTAGTGAATAGTAGAGAAAACACAAATAAAAAATGATAAAAGTTAAAAATAATTTAGTATCAATTCGTCAAAAAACAAAATGTCAACGTTATTATTTAACACTAGTTTCACTTTTCAGGTGCGTTGTAAATATGACTGTGTCTATAATGATAACAAATAGCAAAAAAATAGTAAATTCTTAATTGGCAAAAAAATTCTTCTAAATTTATCGGAAAATTAGTATATAGACGTAAATTTCAAAATAATCCTTACATAAAATAATAAATATAGCTATTAAGAAATTACGGCCGACAAATTCCATTTTTATAATATTACAGATTTCACAAAGGCACGTATTTACGAACAATATTATACATTCAAAAATATAACAAGAAATCACCAAGGCGAACTATCGAAACAACTTTTGAAATCGTATTATTAATAAAAACTTAAAAGTTGCATCATCTTGGAGTCGGCATAACTTTCGAACTAGAAATGGTAGTAAATATTTAAAATGTATGTTGTAAACCTTGATATTGCACTGGTTGCCATGTTGAGGTCGAGTTGAGGTAACCAATTATATATAGGAAATAAGATAATAATATATGTAGACGAGGTATAATATATAGTACATTATTACTATTTTTTTTTATTCTGTTCCGCTCTCAACCAATTCGCCTTGGTCCAAGTTAATTTGTCTCGTATTAAATTCCTTTCACGACCCATTAAATACTTACCAGACATACAATTTCAATAAGAACAAGACGAAGTATCTACTAAAATATAAGGTAAGGTAAGGTAATTGCATACTTAAGTCTCTAGTCACGCGTACTTGACAATAAATATATGTAAATGTCTGTAAAAGACTAAGGAATGTTGTTAGTCTTTAAATAGAATTATGAGCAATGTAAGTGAAAAAACTATAGGAATTCTTTTAGACTTTTTAGATTTAATCATGGTATTATAATAGTTCTATAATAATATATTTTCGTATCTAATCGGCCTAGAAAAGCCAGGGTGTGACCTAGATGGTCAAAGGTGGACACTTTCATTTCTGACATGGTTGCGCTAAATGACCTTCAGCAGAAATGTTCGACGTAAAATGTACGTGTCATGTCAAGTCGAGGATAATAACAAATAGAAATAAAAATTATAAGATTTTGTTTATACCCAACTATAAATGAATCAAACTAAATCAGATTAGTGATATTTTTCGCACGCTCTATACCGCTCATAGCAGAGTTGGCAGAGGGAACCTAAGAATATAGCGTTAAGACACTCCCCGTTCCTATTGAGACACTACTGTTTCCCATTTTCTTTTTTTATGATCTCGTTCATGTTGTTTTATTTGTACTTATGAATCGTCTGCTAACATCGAAATTAATAATTATTTGTATTGATTTTAGATATTAAAATACTTACGGAGCTCGACTCTGTTGCCGCAGTCTACATTGAAGGGCTGGTCGCATTTGTTGATCTTTCTAATGGTGGGGTCGAACACAAGACCATCGGGACACAACTTGGTGACTGCAGCACCATCTGAACATTCATAGAATTTGTCGCACTGTCTGTCATCCTCGTATTGGCCGTCCTTGTTGGGGCATTTGAATTGGGCGCCTGTAACAAAAAAAGTTTATTCATTACATTTTCTAGAAATCAAAATAATTCTATTTCTATAAGCCTATACAAGTTTATATAAGAGTTAATTTAAACGGCTCATTACTAGGCGTTAGAAGTCATTCATCTACGATACAATATAGTGAAAGTGGAATCAATCAAATCAAGAATCAGAGCGGCCGTGCTCCGATATTCTAAAGACCAAACGGGTCAGTTTTTTTCTTACATAAGAAAATAACGCAACGTTATATAATCGTCAGCGAACGTCAACAATCGATATTGAGTTACATGCTCTTATGCGTAGTTGGATAATACGTAACAGATGGACAATCATGAGCGTAGGAGATGGGTGGTCCGTGCCCATCTCAGAATAGTTTGGTGGCCACTTCAGGAATTTTACTAATAAAAAAATTGCCAAAAACTAAAAAAGAAAACAACTTTTCCACGAAAATATCTTTAGATACGCCCATGTGGACAACACGAAGGTGACTTTACAATAGTAAACCCCGGTTGCAAGAAATTGCATGTCTGTAATACCACGCAAACTATTAAAACCTAATGTGTTTCGTAAAAGAGTTGGTAAACTGACTATGAAATTTGTCAGTCCAAATTTAATTGCAATTAAAATTTTATATCGCGTTGAATTGTAAAAAACATTTTGTAATCAAAATACCTGAACCGCTACAAAAGTTTTTTTAAATCTGTGAGACGGATATTATAATAGCAGCAAGTAGGTAATCATCTTAAGCTACGTAAGCATTCGACATTTAAAAGTAATAGCCGGTCTAGTGTTAATTTATGCATGTTAGACCACGGTCGGTCAAGGTTGATTTAATTTATTATAAAATGATTTTTCCATGCAAATTAATGGAATAAATAAAATATTATTTGTTTTTAGCTTTACTTTAGGTATTCATAAATATTTAAGTGTTCAACTTGTTATTCAAAGCAAACTTACTCATGCAAATAACTTTATAGATAACAATTATTTTTTTTTCGGTAACCTTTTCTAAAACGTTAATTAATCTAATTACCATTCAATTTTAATGTACAATGTCAAATGTCACATATGAACATAAATTAATATTTATATAATCACAAACGTTAGTTTAATTATACATCAAAGAGCACACGTGGGATAAATATGCCAGGCTCTGCGCCCGCGCAAGCTATCGCAACTTGGCACGGTGACGCAACCCATCGAGAAGTGAAAGCGAGGTGTTGCGACACGGTGCATCGGTCGGATGCATCACGGGTCGCTCTGTGACCCGTATTGCTGGTGAACTATCAACTTTATATCCAGCGTGTGTGATTGTTAGTTAGGCAACCAAGGACGATCATGGTTGACGAAAAAAAATTTTATTTTTTATTTTTTTCCTTGAACGTGTGGAAAATTTTCAGAAATTTAATTTTGTTTTGTTTTCGGCATAGTAACATATTCATAGAGGTTCTTTCGATCTATTTTAATAGTGATCGAAACTAGTTTGTCCGAGTCACGTTTCGCTCATTGGTGACCGGCGTACAGAAATAAATGTCAACATTGATTTATTTCCTCAAACACGTTTTTAACGTGATAACAATTTCAATCCTGTTTTCTAAAATTAAGGTTATTTCTTTTATATAATCTTATGTTAACTAAAAAGTAATGAAATTATATACACATTTTAGATTGTATTATTTCTTGTAGATTCTTGAAACATTTTGCACGTTGTAAGTAATGAGATATTAAATAAAATATTAATTAATGACCTAGAATTTACAGGATTTTTTTTTTATTAATAAAAAAAAATTCTAAGAACAACCGAAAACCATAAAGAAATTAACTATAGACCCATTAGATACTTAAAAGAAAAATATATACGATATTAACATTCCACCTACTTTGCTCGCACAATATAAGAGCCACAATTTCCGGCTGATTATGTAAATTGATCGTTGCAAAAGCCTATCTAACATTTGCGTAAATTTAATATAGCTGTGTCAACACGCAACCAACGCAACCTGCAGAAATTTTATGTTATCATACTTAGGTACCCGCAGTAAAAACTGTTTGGACGAATGTCAATGTCGAATTACTGCAAACTCACTCAAGAGTGAATTATTTATTGTTTCCTTTTTATATTCTTTTATTTTTACACACCATACATTTTCTTGTAAACATAGTTTTAATTAGCTTTAGAAACGAAATCTAAAATATAGATATAGATATTTTATAAATATATATAATATTTTATTATAACCTATTCACACCGAAAGCGATATATTTGAATACAGTACATATATTTTTTTAAATTGGGTAAGATTCCACATGCATCGCGTTCGTTTGACAAAGTAATGTTGACACGTAGCCACTACGCTACGAACGCGCCTTACTATCTATGTATGTAGCTTTTCCTACGCACGAGTTTTTTCTATACATCGAAATTAATTTTGTATGTTGCAGGGTACCTAAAGTCACTACATTAAATAAAAATAAAATATTGAGGATAAATAAAAATTTTATAATATATTTAAAACTAAATAAAATTTCATTGTATTGAAACAAATTTTAACTCAATAATTTTTATAAAATTAATTGAAATTTTCCAATAAAATTATCTATATCTTCTAAGAAGTGATAGGAAAGTACCACTCAATTATCTTATTATGCATGCACAGTAACTTAACGGATATACGAGCCACATGGGATCGGCAAATGGATTACTTTGCGTATAGAATATAAATAAACGGAAACAAATGCAATAGGTGAATGTTAAAATTATTAGGACGTTTCTAATATTGGCTTATTTAAATTAATAAAAATTTAAATAGAAATAAATATTTTATGTATGACGAGTACATTTTTTTTATACCTACCTTCATAATTTTTACATTGAATAGGAATTCAAATAATCAAGTAATACTATATACAAATAAATTATTTTTATATACTAGTAAGGATACTAGTATTTAAAAAATATTTGAAATTCTATTTAAGCTTCATTTAAACAAATAAGAAGTATATCTATATGAAATGTATATAATTATATGAGGGTAGTTGTATAAAGTCCGCAAGGTGCTACATTTTGATGCAACGTTTTATTAATTGATCTTGATATATGAAGGTATGCACCATAATAACCGTCTTGTTAACGTTATATATAAGAATGAATATTATTTTATTTACTGTTTTTAATAAGAAATAAAAATATTGTCTTAGGAAAATATGTCCAAAATATCCTTTACCCCATAAAAATAAAAAAAAAATATCAACTCACTCGCAAGGGCGGCAGCTGCTGCCAACACGATGAACACTTTCATGATGACCTTTTGATTAAGATATTAAAAATATATTTAAAAATACAATGACTAGATAGCGGTCCGACCCCTCTGGCGACCCTGGTGCGACTGACGAATGCAGGCGTCGCGCGCGCTTTTTCTTCACCTGACCTGCGTATGCGCCTAAAACCGGTACGAAGACTTAGGCGTGATTTAACAAATTAAATTATTAGTGAAACAATACAAATTTTCGTGGTTGCAAAGGAATATAATTAGCTGATGATAGGTGATGATTTTGAGTTGAAATTACATTCCTAAGAAAGTAATGAAAGTTTCACAAGGCTTTTGCTCTAGCCACAATGTTTAACCAATACAAAAGCCAAGTCTAATATCACAAATACAAATATTATATGAATATTCCGTATGCAAGACATAAATTGTATTCATATCGCTACTTAGACGTATATGTGGATAACTGTACCGTATTCTAAAAACTTAGTGTCCACGATATGTTCAGAATAATAATATCTTTTTGTTCAATTGAAAATATTTTTTTCCATAGAGGCGCGTCGACCGAGTGCTCGACCAGTGTCTACCATTCACTTTGACAGGTTTCTTAAATTAAGTTTCATGAAATTCAACATTCGAGTTTGGTGCCTTGCGGACATTTTTTTCTCTTTTATAGATTTATAATGTTATACCTAGTACTATTATATATATACCTATAATTACATACATAAGAACCACTAGATATTTATGAAGGTATATAAATAAGTACGTATAAGCTAACTCATGTTTGATAGTTTAATATCTAATTCGAAAGCTCGTTATTCTCGTCAACTAGAGTATAAGCATATATATTTAAAATATATTTTTTCTTTATTATGTGTAAAAAAGGGGAAAAAGTAAAAAAGGGAAAAAAGGGAGGGTAGTTATTATAAAACATTTACTAGATTATTTTGCTCACAACATTTATATTTTCCTACCCCCACAAGAGGATAATAAATAAAATCTTTAATTGGATTCCTCAAATTATCATAGGTTATAAATTAAAATCATGTCTCATAGAAATTTCACACAAACATTTTCTAAAGTTCAACGAGTATTCATATAATGATTGCCAAACAAACTGACCTTTGCGATGTTCGCGGCCGGAACCGAAGATAAAGAAATTGGCATAATATTAATGAAACGAAGACGCCCTGGAGGATGCCCACGTATCGTTGGTGGAGTGTAGGTGTTAGAATAATTAATTAATTGTTTATATATTAATGACGTTAATGAAAGTTTTGTTCTTTGAGGCCAGTCATGGCGCTTGTGCCCCACAAGCGTGTGTTTATAAACACGACAGGTCGTGGATTCGATTCCAAGTTGGGGAAATGAAATTTTTGGCTCCAGTGTCAAGGCAAAGCCTGGCATTGAGTTGCATTCAACATGGTGTGCGGTGTCCAGTATTCGCAAAGGTAGGTAGGACTGGAAAAAAAAATATTTAAAGTTTTGTTTTTAACCGACATCTGTAAGAAAAGGAGGTTATCAATTGGACTGTATGTTTTTTCTATTTAGACATTTGTTATGTATACATTCAGAAATGTACCTATTGATTATCCAGCTTTTTAAGGAACACCTCTTTATTATATTTGGTATTTTTTTGCAGCATATCTAACAGATCGGATATATTATCGTAAATTAAATATAATTTTTCTACCCGATATAATTTATTTAACAAGATTAAGTTTTAAATAAACCGGCCGGTGTTTGCGCGAGCTATGTAACGTTTATTACTTTTTAACAAATTGATTTAAGCAAAGAGCTTGTTCGTGTGAGCGGGCTCTTTAGGTCTAAAAATATTAAATTGATTCACAATTTTTATCATACCAATTTAATTCTAAATTTTGATTATATTTTTCATGTATAGTGAGTGTCTATTTCTATTAATTATTTTTTATATTTTGTGTGTTCGATGGGTCTGGTAACCAGTTAAAAAGGCGGCGTTGAACTCCACCACTCAACATGCAATCACTCGAGAATTCAGAGAATTCAGTGGAAATTTGAGAACGGAAGTGTCTGAATGGGAACGAAATTCTTTAAGGCTAGATTCAGGTAGGCAGTAGCTCGAAAACGAAATAACTAAGCATATTAAGGGATTCTACAATATATAGTTTATGTACAATAATTGTACCAGACTACTGCACTAGAGACAATGAGAAATAAAAAAAATGCAGTTCTGGGATAAATAATTTAATAACATACGAGTATCTCGTATCTCAAATTTAAACTTATCCTTGAATAAATTTTAAGGATAAATTTTAAGAAAATAATGATGAAATAATTTCTTAATAACTTGTTGTTACTTATATCACGAAGGAAATCTACTTTTTAAAACGTATTTAATCAATTTCAACGTTATTTAACGTCTCATGTGGGACATATATTTTTTACCTACCTACCAATGTAAGGAAATATTTATTCATACCCTCGAAAGGGATTGAACTTACAACCTTATGCTGTCTCAATGCGCCTCTTTCGCTTCAGTCTGTCTATTTATTTAGATCTATTCTCTAAATTTACACTTAAATCTAGTTAACTATTTACGAGTAACTAAAAGCTCAGTATGTATAAAACTTGTTTGGACTTTAAAGTGTACGAAAATGAAGTTGCAAGCGGCAATATTTGTATATACGAAAATTTATACATCTTAAAACTTGCACATACAAATTTATTGAACGAATATTCAATATAGCCTACAATTCAACCGGAAATTAACTCAGGGAATTTTGCCTTGGTGTCAGAGAGAAGAAATGAAACAAATAAATAATAATCTATTCCCCCGAATGAACATCGAACCCCAAACCGCCGCGTTACAGTCACACTCTGCACCACGACGGCCTTAAAATATTTATACTTTTTCATTAATTTTAATACTTTTTTTTTTAAGTTGTAAGTGTAGAAATATATCAAACCAATATTCAAAGTCTTTATCACAAGCCTGCAATATAGCAATTTGTATAGAAAGGACAGTACTTATTGATAGACAATGGAATAATGATTCACAGTAGAAAACGAAATTAAGAAATCAATTAAAATATAATTCAAATTTCAATGCACTCTAGTACCTAGTTCAAATTACAAAATATATAAATATAATTTATGAAACTTTTAAATTTTCAAATCTAATTAATACTATCGTGGCGTAATGGACGCTACTAACGACTTCATTGTAAGGCAGTTAAGAAGTGTTTAGACATATTAAAATATCTACACAACGTACTTAAGCCGCAATTATGGATTTCGTTTTACTTGTAATATTCGATGCGGCGTTAAGTTCCGCTATTTAATTACCAAAAATTAAAAAAAAATATGAAGGGAAAAAATATTGATGAACCTGCCTAAATGGTTACCTGCAGTGAGGTAATAATTTAGGCAGTAAAAGCATGAAAATAAATATATATATACTTTATAATTTGAAAATGAGCTTGAGAGATGAGAGAGCTTTAACAACGAGCTTAACATTGTAAATATTTAAATATAGTTATAGAACAATACCTAAGGGTATTAGAAAAATTATTTAACAATTTAAATACGATCATTTTAATGATGGCCAGATGGCCACGCGACAGGTTGTGAAATGAATTATTTAATATTTTCCATTTCTTCACTCTGATATTGAAATAAAGCGCGGCGTTGATTTTCTCCACTCCACACGCAACGCCTCCAGAATTTAGTGTAGTGTTTAGCGGAGTGTCTTAACACTAGGCTTCCTCTAGCCTACTAGTATACTTCATGGGGGATACAGCATGGAGCTGGAAAAAAATATTTTAATAGTGTTTATATACAAGTATCCTATGTATGTATGTATGTATGTTCTAGACAAGACATGCACTCAACCTACAAAAGCCGATATCACGATAGCGGCAGACTAGTTACTAGTCACAGAAAACAAACCCGTTCTCGTGACATTGTTCCATTGACTCGCAGCTGAAGTGTTGACTAACCAATTAATGTAGGTTACAGAATGGTCTAGGACTTAAATATAGAATAGAATAATGTTCTGTGAAAAAATCTTTTATACAATACTAGCGGCCCGCTCGCGGTTTCACCCGCGTGAACTATGTTATTATTAATTTCTGTCTCCATGACTACGTCTTAGTGACGTCTATGCAAAATTTGAGACTCCTAGCAGTTGTAGTAACGAAGTTTCATACAAACTTTCGACCCCAAAAACAACCCCTTAGAAGTCGAATATTGCAAATTTCCGTCTTAGCGAGCACCTACGTCCTATAAGTAACTCCTATGCAAAATTTGAGATTCCTAGCACATGTAGTTTCTGAGATTTCGTGATGAGTGAGTGACCTTTCGATTTTATATATATAGATAATAAATAACACCTATTATTTAATTTTTGATCTTTTTTCAGCTTCAGCTTTCTATTCCGCACACAAATGGGGTAGGCACAGGGAACCTAGTGTTAAGAAACTCCGTTCCACATTTTCCGCCCAAATTTGATTAATAAGGCATTGTGTGTTGAGTGGCGGAACTCAACAGCGAGCTTTTGCCTTGGTGCCAGAGAAATGAAAATATTTGTAAATAATAATTGATTCCCTCAAGCGGAAATCGAATCCACAACCATCTCGTTATAGTTTTGTTTGATTTGAAGATATAATTACCAATGTTATAAAAATTAAGCTTATTTTTATTATATTTAAATACATAAGTAATAATTATGCGTTACGTGTACGCTACAAAAAGCTTATACATATTACATGATTAGCATTAAAACTGGTTATTTAGAGAGTTGAATGATATATCTTAGACAATGCTGTCAATCCAACAATACTCGCTTTCACTGTTTGACTTACCAAAGGAAATAAATTAACAAGAGTTTCGTATGGTCTGAAAAAAATATATAATAATAGAGTTCTAAAATTACTTTGTTATTAGATTCATTATAATTTAGATGTTAATATTACTAATGGCGTAGGTTGTAATAATATTAGGTGTCGTAATTTATGTTTTCATAAATATATTGCAAATTACATGTTAAATTACATGCCGGCGTTAAAGTCCGCCACTTTACACACAATGACTCAATAATTCGGTGGAAAGTGGAGAATGGAACTGATTGAATCAGGGACAGATTATCTCCTCGCTAGGTTCCCAGGTTAAGTCAGCGTACTCTACTACTGCTAACTGCGTAAAAATATACATTAAATTTTATTATTAGTAATAACTGTTAAAGCGAAATAAATAAATCACATTATAAGTGAAGTCTTCAAGTAAAAAAAAATATACGCATTCAATGTCAATAATGCTTTTTCCCGTAGACGAATGCGGATATAAAGTTATTTTTTTTGAGTCCGTCTGGAATGCTTACATTCACTTCTCTGTTGCTATAAACGTACATTATCATGTACGTTCAATTAAAAAAGTATTAGATAATAATAATTAATAAAATTTCATTTCTATATTACATAATTTGAATTTATAATTTTAAATATGAATTTATGAATCATAATTTGAAATATGCAAATGTCGACATATTGGAATTAGGACGGATATATAATTAATGTGTCGTCGTGTGTCGTCGTAATATAAATGGGGAACGGAGTGTCTTAGCACTAAGTTTCCTCCGTGAAACTGATTATTAAATATAAAATGCTAATTTATTTTGCTAGCACACAATATGTATGTAAACCTTTTTATTTGAGACTTTTTAGACTTAGGTACTACTTAATTTCGAAATTGATTTCTATGTGTCTGTTAACGTCAATATGTAGAGTAAGTTCCCTAAATATGGACTAGTCGTACAATATGGACCACCTGCGTTTTTCGATATGTACAGCTGCTAGCGAACTGAAGTTAGTCATATTAGGTGACTCTGCACCGCCTCGCCGCGTCAGTGTCAGTAGCAGCCATTTATATTATGCGCCCTGTTTTAATTATTAAATATAAAAAAATATTTTTTTTCTGAGGCCTTCGCGGCGCAGGGGCATATTCGGCAGAAAGTGAGGAACAAAGTCTCTTAACACTAGGTTAACTCTACCTACCATGCTGTGAGGCGGGACGAAGCATGAAGCTGATTTAATTATTTAATTAAATCAGCTTCACACTTCATCCGCCCTTCGCCCGCCGCATTATTTTTTTTAAACGTAAATACCCGTCTGTCTGTCTTGTCTCCTTTAAAACAAGCAACTTGTAGTGAATACTGGTATTTATCTAATTAGATGAGAATCTATCGAGACAATGATCTGAAAGTCAGATTCTGCTTACTATAATATAATTTTAGATTTCAATTGCCAGAAAGATAAGTTTTGTATTTATAACTTTAGATAAACGATTCCTTTCATGCGGAGAGATTAATATAAAAAATACCTTTATTTATTTCGTCGATTAAATATTTGTAATCTGTACTAATACTACTGTCACATTGACAGTTTTTTTTCCTACCAGTCCGGCAATTGACAATTGACAGAAAGAAAACAAAAATATTCTGCTACAATAAACATGCGAGCATCATGATGTCGTCGTCGGCTTTTCTTGGAAGATAATCTTTACATTTAAATGTCCTGCTCTATCCAGAATAATGATAATTGCATTACAGACGTTGATATTCTTTCGAGAATCCCTTTTAACTGTGATAGAGCGTTTTCTTAGACCATACTTCAAAAGATTAACTTTTAAATTTAAAGATGAAGATATCAGCGATGTTGATTCCGAAGACCATGTTTATGCAGACTATGATGATGAGAAAGGCGTTGTGTTTTATCCACCAGTGTACGCACAAAGATATGCAGCGGTTACAGACTGTCTTATGGACGAGCGATGGTGTGGCGAATTCGAAAAGGTCTGTATCCAACTGGAAATAATATTTATAATTACAATATTTTTTGAAGCTTAAAATTAGTTTTGTCGAATTAACTTGTACCTCTCGTTTTAGGTAGTAGATTTTGGATACAATGACATGAGTTTTATAAAATACCTAAAAGATATACCAGGTGTTAAACATATTCTTGGTGTTGATCTTGAAACAATACCACTGCGTTGCTCATCAGATCTACTTGGATGTGACCAGTATGTAATAAAGCGGGAAAATCCTTTACAAGTTACAGTAAGCACAATTCTAAAGTGACTTTTAATATTTGAGCATCCATTTTGTCATATAATTTAAAAACGATTATTATTGTAGTACTTATTTACTTTTATTTATTTCAGCTATTTCAAGGGAATGCAGCTGATCCAGACTATAGACTAATAGGATGTGATGCAGTAGTAGCCATTGAAATGATAGAACATATGCTTCCGCATGACTTAGAAAGAATTGTTCACACTATATTTGGTTTTATAAAACCTAGAATAGCTGTTATTACAACACCAAATGGAGATTTCAATGTTTTATTTAAATCATTAGAAAATAATGGTCTTAGGAGATTAGATCATTTCTTTGAATGGAGTAGAGAACAATTTAATGATTGGTAAAAAATACTATTAGTACATACACACACTTAGTTTTTAATCTAAACAATGAGGCTATATATGTAGGTGTTGTGCATCATCTGACACAGCATATAGACTGTATATGCATCAGTTATGGGATCAAATTACACAGTGTGAATTTCTTCAATTTTCCGGCTCTGACAACACAGTGTGGCATTGCCATCTGCCATTTACCATGTAAAGTCTCAAAAATTGGTCAAAACGATGGGGATGTGAATTATTCAAGTTTCTAGCTCTGATAACAACACAAAATGTGGCATTGGGTTCCACCACTATCAGATGCAATCTGAAACATATAATTAAAATGTAATTTTCGAAAATTATTCAAAAAGTGTCTGCGCTGCTAAATGTGAGATATAATATGGCCCACAATTTTTTTTAGGTCCAGTAACATAGTTACTCGGTACCCACAATACACTGTCACATATAAAGGTATTGGCCCTGGACCTGCTGGTACTATCCACTTGGGTTGTTGTAGCCAACTTGCTCTATTTGTTGCTAAGGAATACCAAAAACAACCAGACCTCAATTTAAATAGTTTGGCTTTAGTTGCAAGTAAGTTTATTTTGTTATTGTTTGTAAAATGTGTGCAGTAAATCAATTGTTTTCAATTCACCTTTCTGTTAGACAAATTGTGGAATTGAGTTCTGCCATTCAACACACCAATCTATCCATCCAATCCATTCTTTAATTATTATTTTTTTTAGCTTCATGCTGTACCCCTCACACAGCAGGGTAGGCAGAGGGAACCTAGCATTAAGTTCACCACATTGTGCATGCGTGTTTACACTAAAACAGGTCAAAATTTACTGACCCTGTATTCTATAAGTCTGGTATATCATTTTTCAGAACAGCCAAGTGGAGTTAATTTAATGAATTTTGAAGGTTGGGAAAGTCCACATACTATTGGTGATAATAATATGCTTTGCATTGAAAATAGGTAAGCTTACTTTTTGCTATTATTATTAATATTAACTAAACAAATTCGTTTATTTATCAATAGAATTTAAGAAAACTATAATATATTGCTTTTAGTATACATAAGGGATTTTTAAAAATTGTAATTTGCATTTTTTGGAATAGCATAAGCATTAGTTTTAGCTGTAAGTCATAATTTGTATTTTTATGGTGATATTTCAATTTATTCAAATATTTCTATTTATGATTCAATTTAGTATTATTCCCTACACTTGGTGGTTACTTTGACACAATTTTGCCTACGAAATGTAAAACTTGTTAATAAAATTGATATAAGTATAATTATATACATATACATAAAAACATATCTCATTACTAGTGTGGAATCTTATACACAACTCATATTGAAGCAACAGTCTTATATGACTGTAATACTCACATCTCCCTCTTTTTCTTTGGAAACTATGGAATATAAAGATAAAATGTTACAATGTAATATGGATTTTGAATTTGGAAAGAATTTCCTAATGTTTGATGAAGAAACTTTACATAGTGTTTTGATACCAAGAAGAAAAAGATTAAATAGAGTATATATGATAGAAGATGTTGCAAGCAGGTGTGATGAAATATAATAAAAACAATATGTATTTGTATATATATATATATTTTTAAATTTCAATGCAGGGTGGTACCTGGTAGAACCTGGGAACCTAGAGAAAGACACTCCTTCCCGTTAAGACACTTCCGTTCCCCACTTTCTTTTGTTTTTTTGTTTCATAGTATTTTCATTTTTTTTGTGTAATTTCTACATTATACCATTGTTGTTGCTTTGTATTGTAAAAGTAATTAGGTTCATTTAGTGTAAATACACTAGGATATAAAGTAATTATTGTTACTTGTTTTTAACTGAATAGCAATAATGTTATATTATTATATTAAAATTATATAAATATGATGTTTATTGATATATATTTTTTCTAGATTAAATTGTACAACACTACAAGTCAAGAAATTTTCTAAGGCTACTCAAAATTTATTAGCTAAAAACAAAATGGATGCCTTTGCACATACGCGAGAAGTTGTAGATGAAATTAGGCATTTGACAAAAATGCTAAATTTTAATAGAGATTACAGAAATAAAGAATTACAAAATGAACATGTATGGTATAATATAAATTGGGGAGAGAATGCGCCATATTGGAACCAATATTATAAAATTATAAGAGAATATAATTATCCATTTGAGGTATTTTTTATACTAGATATCTATATAATAAATTTTAGTGAGGTATTCCATCCCCGATGCGCCCCGCTTGCTGACCCCCGGCAACATTACAATTGTTCAAAAAATGGAATTAAAATGATCATTTTACATAAGCAATTATGCTTGATGAGGCTGTCGTGACTTAGGAGCATAAATGTGTTGACGGAACGGGGCACGTTCGCACTCGAGGGCATGTAGTATATATTATTTTCACGCTTTTCGCTCTTGTTACGAATCAAAGCGTGTCCTTTTAGTGTCCATATATAGATTTTTTTATTTTCAGTAGTTATATAATTTTGAAATGTGCTTTTCATTTTCTTTCAGGTTAAATCAGAGGAGTGCCGTATTTTAGATACAATATCCGAAGAAATAAGCAGACTAGTAGACAGCGAAAATAATGAATTTTACATTGACTCACATAAGCTGGAAATACCTATAGAACATCTAATGGAAGTAGTTGAACATATTACAACTGACACTGAAAAAGTAAAGTAAGTATTGAAATATACAATCAAATATTACTTACATGGAATTATATATTTATTAATTCTACATATATCTATCTCAGTCTACTCTTCTATATTATATAGTTATACAGCGTGAACCTAAGAATAAATTTCTTTCCAGGGACATATTAGAATGGAATGGTTATGAGATAGTCGACGATGTATTGATTTATTCTCGTCTCGCCATAGATAATGTATCAGAAGTGCACGAGGAGTGGCAGGAGATAGACAACTTGTCTGATGTAAACAGTCATTTTGAATTTGCTTTTTAGTTTATTTTATTATTTTTGGTTCTCATAGAGCAAATTTTTTTCACGAAAACATAGACATACACACTTATATATTTCCATATATAAATTTAAATTGATCCAGATTGATTGCTTCTTTGTATCCAGTTATACTAATTATAATGTCAAAATAAATTGGATTGTCAAAAAAAAAAATTGTAAAAGTAGTATTTATATGCAATGTTTTATTGAAATGTTGATGAAATAGAGATGTTCACTTAAGTGAATAGTGTAGATTTTTTCGTACTAATTTAAAAATAACAAAATTCTATTATCTATGTTTGTCGTGATGAAATGTTTTAGTAAAATAAAAAGAAATGTAGCTTACAATGAACATATTTTTTTTTTACTTGGTACTTTTAGTATTATTACCATAATTCTTACGACGTTAAATTCAATTTACACTTTCACTTATAGATTTCATATTAAAACTGATACTATATTTAGATTTTTAAGTATATATAATTGTGTATAAAGACTGATATACCCAAAGTTGTATAATAAGTAATTTTCTCAGTAGAAAAACTAGGTTCATAATTCGATTTTATTTAGTGATGTCAAACATACATTGTTATTTGTATATGCAACATTGGTAGTTGCTTTTTATTTTCTACGTAATTCCTAGTTTGTACTACATATATCTGTTACTTATGTTTATATTATTTTTTTATAATTTAGTTATTAATTCAAATAATTGTAAGTTTTAATTGAGTTGAGTTTTATTATATAAGTAAAAAAGTTTTAAAACAGTCATTTGTTTATTTAAAAAAGTGACCAGAATGGCCCTAATATTTTATTTACATTATCTGTGTTGTCTTTGTTCGAGATTGACAGTTTTTGAATAAAAATATGTTTAAAAAACATTTGTGTAAAAACCAACATGTAATAAATGAATGAGTCATCATATTTAGGAGTTTTTTTTCTAATATAACCTTTCAAAATTGGGGTAAAATTGGAAAATATTTATTTAATTTAAGTACAGGTTATATAACTTTTTATAAACTGGCTTCTATTCATTAGTATAAGTAATATTTTACAACATTATTAGATTAACAAAATGTATATAATAAAAGCTTATTATTAAAAGCAAACAGGATACTACTTTACTTAAGACATTTTATTTTCTACTGTTGTAACATACAGTATTTCCATTACAGTGGGGATCAACAGTGGTACGTTCCTCAGTTTCAAATTGTAGCACGGTTGAGCTGGATTCTTACGGTTAGTTTTAACATGATATTTCTGCCTCAAACATCTATACGTACTGTTTTTAAATAACTGATGATGATAACTGAAAATATTTGAAACATAACATTTCACTGGCTCACGTTAATACAAATTATCTCTGCTAACAGTTTGTCGTAAAAATAACCGAATTAGACTTACTTATTAAGCTTAAAAATTTAATTTTCCCCTTGGAAGGTAATTTAACTAAGCCAATTTCAGAGTTTTCAATTTAATAATAGAATTTTCAGGACGGTGTCTTCATCGTGTCCTCGATCAGAAAATACATAGACTTAGATCCATAACCGATGATAGTATTACAACGGAGCTTGATCGTATTGTATGTCGCTTAATGAAGCTCGCGCTTTACGCGACCAAAGGGCAACTCAGGCCGCCGCCGATGAGCTGGTTACAGCACAAGTTGTTCGATCTGCTCTCTCTTACAGAGAAAGCTATAGAGAGAAGGAGACGACTGTATTTTGAGAACTTTGCTTTAAAAGCTATTGAATATAGTGAGTGTATTTATTGAAATTTCAAGTTTTTCTATAATATTTTAGTAAAGTATACGAGTAGGAGAGAAGAAGAAGAAGTCGCGGCGCAGAGGGCACAAGCGAAATTAAATGCTTAATATTTTCATTTTCTCGCTCTTCTAAGGAGGCAAAGCGCAGCGTTGAGCTCCGCTACTAAACTATCAATGCCTGGAGAATTCGGCGGAAAGTGGGGAACAGAAGTGTCAATAGAAACAGAATATCCCAACAATAGGTTTCTAAGCTTCCTCTATCTGTCTTGTCCCTGTTTCGTCTGCACGCTATAGGTTTCATTATCCTTCAGGGAAGAGCTTATGAATTGCTTGATACCTATTTGAAATATGTACATCCAATTATTTTTTAATAGAAAATTTGTCATAAAATGTCTACTTATTTCTATAACTAAGGTAATCTCTGCTAACTAAAAGTCCAGTTACAGGAAAGTAAAACTACATATCTTGGAATAGATCACTTTCAACTATGACTTGTAAGAATGTTTGAATTTGTTCTTTTGTGTTTCAAATAATTAAAATAGATTATCATATTAGCTTTGACTAACAATAAAAGGGGCGATGAGGACGTGAGTTTGATTCCTACTTGAGAAAAATAATGATTTCTATTTTCTGGCTCTGATGAGGCAAATTTCGGTGTCGCTCGCAATGTTTCCAATTCAAGCTGAAAGCGGAGAACGAAGTGTCGGAATCCTAGGTGCTCTCTCTCTTGTCTCTGCTTACTGATACTGCATGGAACTGTATACAAATAAAAATAAGACCTTTTTCTATAGGAAAATATATTTTTTAGATAAAGAAGAAGAAAAATATGAAAACGATATTGATGATCAAGAACAAATCACCGATACTCCGCTGTAAGTATTTCGCTTCAGTTCCACGTATTTGTTCTAAATACCTACACTTCGAACTTCGAATATAATACACCTTGTTATTTTAACAGGAATGATATAATGGATAAGTATCAACATGTCATCTCACCGTTAGGTATGTGTTTATAAAAATAAAAACAAATCAGCTTCATCCTGTATTCCGCACACAGCAGGATAGGCAGAGGGAACCTAGTGTTAAGACACTCCGTTCCACTTTCTGCCGCATTTTGGAGACATTGCGTGTTGAGTGGCAGAACTCAACGCCGTGCTTTGCCTCGATACCAGAGCGAAGAAATGGAAATATAAATAAATATTTCACGTGTCGAAAGGGGATCGAACCCACAACCAATCGGTTTTACAGTCACACTTTGTGCCCGATTGGCCCCGATTGTGTTTATGTTAATGGTATATTTTTAAGAATTGATATAAATTTAATCAACTGTTTTGTGAACGTAGCATAAATAGAACTCATTTTCTTTCAAATATGTGATATTATACTTTTATTATAATAAAATATCCTTAGATCAAGTGGAGCTACAAGACTATCAAGACATTGATACATGGAACATGGAATTTGACAATGATAGCCTTACCAGTGTCGAAATTAATGGTATATTTTTATATATGTAATTTTTTAAGGAAATTTTTGAATTTTTCTAAACTCTAACGTATGCATAATTATTTTATTTTATTTATTAATATTATTTTAGAACAAGAACTTGACATTAATAACAACGATCATGATTTACTAGAAAAATCAAATGCTATTGATATAATGTATCAAACGGATGAAACGTTGAATATTGGAAACTCAGAGCATCCACAATCAGAAAAAACTTTACAAAATAACGATTTGAAAATTATTGCAAATTATAATATATTACCTGAAACAGATAGTCCTATAAACATAATACCACAAGTATATATAGATTTTCCTGATGAAATAAAAGTAGTTGAAAGCAATATTAATAGTATGGCTATTGAAGAAACAATTCCTCGAGATAAATCAATCAATAGAAATGAGAACCGCAACTTATCAATGAAGACAAACAAATATAAGAACAATAAAAGAATTACCAGCAAAACCTCGTTAAGAAGTATTGCTAAGCTTAAAAAAGCTGTAAATGTCGAAGATGGAAATAAAAGAATAAAAACAAAAAAATATATAAAGTTACAATCAAAATTATCGAAGCCGGTACGACTTATATAAACACATTTTTTGTCATAGAGTATTATACGTTAAGATAAATATTTTTTTGTCTTTAAATTGCAGATTCCTGACAGCTTAGTCAATTTATGTAATATGGAAGTAAAGGAAGATCTCAAGGAAAATAATCAAAATGTTTTAAATAACACTACTATTAATAATGTATCTAATAATGAAGACTGTTTGTTTATATCTATAGTTACAGAAAGCGACGAAGAAACTATAACTTTACGCCGCAATATGGGCACTGATCCGGAAGTTAGCTATGATGTAAATAATGAAACGGTTTCAGAAACAGTTATTAATATAACAAAACACGACAGCTTGGAAAATGTGCAATCAGAAACTATATTTATTTTGGGTAAAAAATTATTGATATTAGTTAATTCTCAATATGTAAAATAATATTACAATACATCTTGGATTTAAAACATTAAACGGCCAGGAAGCTCATCTGTTTACCGTTCAAATGAACTTTTGTTTAATCTTCATACAACTAGATTCATTACAGATCATATATATTCATCAAATTATACCCCAAATAGTTCATAAGCATTTGATACCTATTATTAATTTTATTATTTACAGATTTTTTATAAACTCTAATTTTATTTCAATAGATAAATAATTTTTAGACATAAATCAACCGAGTACATCAAAAGGTGTTCGTAATTTAAGTGCTGATGTTCAATGTGGCCCTGATCTTAATTTAACTTGTGCTTTGTCACCTGTAGCTTCTTTAATGAAAACACCAAAATTGTTTAATAATGGAATTAGAATTGATGATTCATATGATAATGTATTTACCCGTAAAAAAACTTGCGAGTTTGGCATGTGTACGGAAAATGTTGACAATTATTTTAATACATCAAGAGATGTAGGGATAAAAATTAAGGATTCAGATGTCAATTTTCATGATAAAATGGGACTTCAATCAGAAAAACCGCAAGAAAATCTTATAGATGACAAAAACGCAACAATTGAAACAAAAGTATTAAAGCAAATTTTACCAAAAAATGATGATTCTATCTCCGAATTTTGTGACAGTGTAGGTAGTCTACAAAAATCTTTGCTTGGTTGTTCATCAATAAATACCAGTGTATCTCAAGGTCGAAATTACATAGATAATACCCTATCGAAATTAAGGAAGACGAAAATAATAACGCGGGAATTAGTAAATGGCGGTGTTCACGTCCACAGTTTCAAAGACAAAATGGTTTCTGAAGATGTCATTTATCAAGGTGAATGGAAAAAAGGTATTGCTAAAAAACAATCTAATGAAATTGCTAAGACAAAAAAGAGAATGATTTCGAAAAATAAAATAATTCACACGAAAGATAAAACGACAGTCAACAACTCGATAGCAAATAAAAATAGCCGTTTTCCTCAAAAATCAGTCCCGAAATTTAAGAATAACGTAATAAATAATAATGTACATAAGGTTTTAAATACTGGTAACCAGAAAAAAAAATCTATTCACAAAATATCAACCACGGTGAGAGTTGATAAAACCGTAACAAGGGTGCGTATGCTATGGTTATATTTAATTTAAAATATTTTATACTTAAATTAAATAATAATACTTAAACATTTTCTAGGTTGTTTCGAAAATAACTGTAAGGTAAGTTATTATACAGTTATTGATTTATTGAAATACTCTGAATTATCGTAAAGTAATAAATATATTTAGTATTTATAAATGTATATTTATAAAATACTATATTTTACAGGACACGTAAAACAAAAAGTATCAAATCTTTTGCAAATAAAAAAACAACAAAGTACAATATTATCGCCAAAAATGACGTTGAAGTTTACAAAGAAAAATTAAAAAACTACTTACCACGATATTTGAGAAGAAAAATACAAAATATGAATATAGAGATAAATAATACAAAAGTAAAAACTGACATAGATAACAAAATGAAAAACATGAATGATAAAACTGAGTGTCAAGAAATTGCTAACAATTTATTAAAAGTTCAAGATGATGTGCAACATCATGTTGACTATTTAGTGTTTCAGAATGGTATTGATGTAGAGCCCAGTGTTGATAAAGAATTGATTTTGTCATCTGAAACAGATACTGTATTACAATACGAATGCAGTCCACAATCACAGAACAGTTCTACTTGTTCATCACCGAATAGTATAGCAACAGTGCGTCCTATAGTGCAAAATAGAATCGTAATTAATCATAAAAATAATAAATCAGAACAAAGTAATTCTGGCTTAAAATCAGAATTCACTTCTTCAAAATACAAATATCAAACACATTACAAATTCAATAAAAAACCACAGTTGGACTTAACACCAAAGGCTCATAGTAACAAAGAAAATATTCCACAATCGTCAAAAAATATAATGACTAAGGCGAACAAAATCACAAAAATAAGTAAAAGTATATTTAAAGGCAAAACTAAGAATGTAGTTGTGCATAATAATGAACACGTTTCAATTAAATCTTCGTCTACAAAATTTTCTAAGAGACCATTAAAAAAATCTTTCACACCCTTGAATACTCGGAACAGCAATGAAAAAGATCCAAACATAATTGATTGCTCCAATTCTAAAGATATATTATTAAAAGATAATATTAATATTGAAAGTGAAAACCTCAGCAACTCTACATCGGACGCAAATGACAGTGTAGATGAATTAATATTGCTTGACAATTTACCCCTTAATAATGAGATAAATAATGAAAATTCTTCTCAAAACGATAATACTGAAACACCCAAACAATCAGTTCATGATACTACAAGTAGCATAATGTCAGTCATTAGACAGTTACTTCAAGAAAAAATACTGTTAACGGAAAATAATTCGAAAGATAGTCTTATTTCTAATTCTGGAACAGTAATTTTAAATAAAGATGAACCATATAGAAGTATTAATAACAGTTTGTCACCTGCAAGCATTAAAACCGTTATAACTAACGAAGATAGTATATTAGAAAGCGAATTCGAGGCTGTAGATACTTCTGATGATGTCAATCAAAATCAATCTCCTTGGAACTTCACCGGGATAAAAACACCCATCGTGGAGTTGGACTCGGTTTCCTATATGTCTGTCGCTTCCACGTCTAATTCAAAAATTTCAGATTATTATTTAGCAGATAACGAACTTGATACTTTATTGTCACAAGCAGATCCTTTGTTAACCGCAAACTCAGTACAAGAGGTTATTGAGTCAAAAGAAGAAAATAAAAACTCAGTAAGTTTTTTTAACTTCACGCCGTACCCCGTACGAAGTAGGCAGAAGAAGCCTGGTGATAAGAGACTCCGCTCTCCACTTTCCGCCGAAATCTGGATGCGTTGCGTCTTGAGTGATGAAACTCAATCCAACCCTTTACCTTTACACCGGAGCGAAAAAAATGATGAAACACTATATATTTCATTTCGATGAGTAGGAATCGAATCCAGAACCTTTTGCGTTTACAGTCACACGCTTTTGCGCCACTACAGAAATATAAGCTGTTTAACAGTTAACAATAGTAAACACGATTTTCGAGAATAAAAATATTTTACAGAAAGTATCTTTATTTCTAGACACGTTTAGTGGTAGTATGTATCAATATCGCAATTACAAATTAATATTTTGTTTTAATTATAGCTTGCGAGTGGATTTTTAGAGACACTTAGCGGATTCTCAATGAATGCAGAGACATTACTTAGCGATAATGTAAACTTGACCGATTCCGAAATTGGCAGCCTTGCACTTACCTCAGCAAGACTCACGGTATTTTTTTTTTATTATTACTAAAACCAAATCGTTCTTTTTAAATTAATATTGAATATATATTTGTATAGGCGTCAGAAGAATTATTATTTGCGTCCGGTCGGTCGTCCGATACTTACGAGTCGTGTTTCTTTGACGATGACACCTATGTACCTAATTGGCTATTTGATGCAATGAGTCAACAACAATCGGTAAGAACGATTAATTATAATACTCGTATATTTTTTCTTTGCATATATGCACAAATCGGTAGGTATGAGTTGGCGCAGAAACCTTGTACCTCCACTATAATTTTTTTATGAATGCTTTTATGAATGCTCGTGCTAGATGGCGAAATTCATCGTCAACCAATGGGCTAGTTTTGGCTGTGTATTGTTTTTTATCAATTATGGGAAATGAGAGTATTTTAACATAAATTTCATGATAAAATTTGAGCTCGTAACCATTATATTCAGGCAGGCATATTTCTTTTAGTATTTTCTTTAAGATTATTTAACGCAGTTACATTATTTAATTTCTTTGGATGGATTTGGATTTTAGTATTTTTAGGTTTTGTTTTCTTTTGAGATATTAACATGTATTAGACAGAGTTCTAAACTATGACTTACTATTTTTAAATAGATCCCGAATTTGATTTTAGCCAATATAATACAGTTTTACGATAACAAATGTAATCTAAACATAGATAACAACAACTAAATAGATAATATTTAACATCAGAATGAAGAATCACTAGATGCACTAGATGAGCAATTAGGAGAAGTACTGGACGCTAATGGTAATTTGCTCGAGCCAGGCGTAGGGGCAACATCTGGTGCGGGCGATGGTAAGGGTATCCACAGTGATAACTCTCAAGATAGCTCTGGTAGAGGAACTTCCTTAAGTTCCACTGCATCGTCTGGACCAGAAAACGAGGTATTAAATTTTAGTACCTAATTCGCTTTTGATAATTATGTTCAAAATGTGCGAAAAGTAAAGATCTAACTGATAGATACTAAATTTAGTGTAGATTTTTCAATTTTTATGAATCATTTTCTGTTAAATTGTGAAATTTATTTACTTTTATGCTTTATTTCCCTGTATTGAAAGTCTGCCATTATTAATTATTTAAAAAAAAATACCTGAGGGATATAATATATTCCTAAACATAAATAACCTAACTATATTTTAAGGCTATACTAATCGACCTATCAGCTGTAGCTGCATACGCACCCCTGAACGCTTTCGCAATCAGCACATCTGAAGATACTGATGGTACAGATCAAAATAACAGTATGTGGGAAGTTATTTTAAAAATTTAAATTATATCAGCTTCACGCTGTTTCCCGCACACAGCAGGGTAGGTAGAGGGAACCTATAACCTTAACACTCCGTTCCCCACTGGAATATGTGAAAGTGAAATTATTTTACTGTTTAGAATATGTATAGATAAATTGGTAATATAAAAATAAACTAAATCTATTGGTAATAACATTTAATATAGCAATTTCATTTTTGCAGAACTTTATTTTTTTATCTATATTTGAACAGAGCCACGTGAGCTCAATAGTTTAAAAGCAATTTCGATAGCTTCAAATAAGTATTTAATCTTAATGTTCTTTAGTATATTTTTCAGCAATTTAAAATTACCTACCTGAATATTTTAAATCTGAAAATTAAATTTTGTAATTTTATATAATTTTTGTCCTAATATTTTGTTTTTTTTTTTATTTTATAGTGCCAAATGGACGTGATATGGCCAATCGTGTAGAGAACCAAAATAACCCGCCCCGAGGAACAAGTAGTGTTGACGGCGACGTCAGTTCTTTGTGCACGGATGCTATCGAAATCGACTCGGATTGATTGATAATTAATTATTTTCTATAAAGTTTTTGTTTCGTTTAAATTGTATAGTGACTGTACGCAAATTGTATTAAATTATTGTTGAATTTAGCTTTTCTTTTTATTTTTATTTTTTTATAAACAGCCAGAACGAGACTCTCAGTAAGGTTATGGGATATACCTGAAATATAATTTATTTTTAAGTGAAATAAAATATCATAGATTATCGAGGAAATGTCTTTTTTGCATTTATTCATATTGTACAATCTTATAATATGATCCGTTCTGCAAAATTTTACACGCGAGCAAGAATTCATATATAAAACAGTAGCTCTTTCGTATTGTACATAACCATTTTACCAGTAGGTATAGTGAAAACATGCGTATAGTATTTAGTTTTTAGGATAATAAATTACTTATCGACTAATTTTTAAATTTTGGTTCTTTATTAATACAATATCAATAGTATGCACTATTCTGGAAAGTTGGCTCTTACCAAAAAAACATTTCTATGGTGCACTCTCGTTGCCGATGAACTTTCTATGCTAGATTTACAGTTATTATTACCGATTTAATACAAAAGTTAAACCTTGGTAAAGCGTTTACACAGATACAAGGCAGGCGTAATGTCCCGACACCAGGCTTAACTCACTTCGCTTTCAGAACGGACTAACGGACTAACGGTTCGCGTAAGCTGAAGGCTTCTCTTACTGGTTACCTACAAGTATCATGGGGAACCCCACTGCGGTTTAACGCCGCGAGCTCTTATGACAACTTGCGAACGAACGTATGCATTAACTTAGTCGGTCTATCTGTTACATTATATTATATCACATTATACAGGCCAGTACAAATTGAATGGAACCGTCTCGCTAAAATTTCCAATATATTGCGAATACCATAAGCAATCGAACCGAACAAACTATTAAATATTATTTTTTATCTTATTCTAATTTGTTTACTTTGGCCTATTTGGCATTAAAAGAATAAAGTTTTTCAGTTATTTTCACTTAGATAGGTCTACGTGTTTGTCGCAGTGACCTAGCTCATTTAGCTTTATCTCAAAAACGAAATGAGTTAAAACAGCAATTGATAACAATTTTTTTACAATAAAACGATTTAACAAATTCATATTAAAGTGTAATTATTATAATGCAGTAAGAAAAAGTGATTGTTATAAGTAAACTGTACTATGCGAATAACATGAATGAAACAAACCTTAGACGTATATGAACATACATATCTATAGAAAATCGAAAGACAAATCGATTATTCGACAACAGCGACGTATTATCGAATGATAAAAAACGTATAAGAATATTGAAATGCCCTTATCTATATTAGTTAGGGTACCTTCCTATTACACCAAACTTTTTTTATTATTTTAAGGCAGTGAAACACCCAACTTAAATTCAAGGACAGTTGGGGACGAGATTACCTAGCTAACATTAATATCAACTAGTTCATATCACTAGACATTTTCACATACGACCTCTACACATCGGCCGCGTTATATATTACAATATTTACACGTCTTAACGTATGCGTATGTATTTAAGAGGGCATCACGAACACTAAAGCAGGACGCACTCTGCAACTCTAATGCCATTCAGTCATCGAAAGTCCATCGGCGTATTGTAACCTAACACCCCAATTACAAATGACAGAACGAAAATATCCATACATCTATACAATAACAATATAAATATTCATATAATGTCATCACTTTAAATGAGAAAACTACATAGAAGAAATCTAAGACTTTGAGATCGGGGGTAACAAGAGTTTATACATGAGGCGCGCTCGTTGGCGCTAACGATCCAAATAAACAATAACATTATCATTATTTACTAAATAACTTTCCTATTATAATAATATCGTGTGTGTTAATCAAATTTGCAATTTCTTAAGTGGAATAAATTAAGAAGACAAGTTATATTTACCTGTCGATTTAGCTAAGGTAACATTACCTTGAAATATGCCTCTCGTATAATACCACTCGAGAGATTGCAATCTGATCGAAATTTAATATAACTTATAAACAAACGTATTACAACAACTCAGTAGGTAGTAAAACAATATAGAATATAACATTTTGTACTATAAACACAATGTAAGTAATTATATAAGAAAAAAAATATATTAAAATCTACGTTTGTTCACTATATTTGCTGTGAATAACAACAGTCGAAATAGATATATTGGAGAAGTGACATTTTTTTCTGATTATGAATCTATTGAAAAAGAGTTGCGGGTAAAAGATTATACGAACTCTTATTGTGCACAACAATTCGAGAAATTCACATCGTATTACACATCTAAGTATATACCAAATATCAGAATAAAGAGTATTAAATGAAATATTGATTTGATGTGAAATATCCACAAGATGTTTCTATCGCTCAGAAGGTACTTATACAAAAAACTAAGTTTCACAATATAAAATTTGATCTACAATCATTGCTAGTCAAATGAAACTTGCAATCATCATTTACAAATTATTTAGCCACAAGACATGCATAACGTTAAAGAAACAATTTGAATCCAATGAAAAAAACAATTTTAGATAGCTGCAACGTACGTTTGCTAAAAGTTTAAATTCTTTTCCAACACAGCATCTCCGAAATAAACAACTTTCTTATGCAATCACACAGTTCTAATAATAAACCTCATTCATAAAATTGTTATCACAGAAAATTATGTATTTACAATTTTGTCGTATTAAGTACGTAACCTATAATAGTAACGGCATGTCTCGCAACGTGGGCTTACGATACCTCGAACATTGAATATTGCCTTCACAAATCAACTTTTACACGCAAACAGTAAGTATATTTCGAAAAACACATTCAAAACTAGGTTTATATTTAAGTAAAGCTTTCTGGATGTAGACTTAATAATTGGGACAAGTAGAAAAAAAACAATTAAAAATAATTATTATCGATCGTCCATGGAACATCCATATATGGCATTTGTAATACAATAGTAACGTTCGAGGTGTTCACGCATTGGCGAATATGAAAATGGATCTTAATTACCAGGTGTTAATGAGCGTCTTAGTAATTTTCCAGGTGGTTAACAACTTTCTCATAATTAATTTGACATTTGATTAAAAAAAACAGATACAATTGCAATGGTGTGTTATCTCGTACGAAAGTTGTAAACCAACAGGTACTATATCTAGACAATGGCGTTGTTGATTTTGTGCCTGGTCGTTATTTATTTAGAACATTATTACGTTACAGGTTCAAAATTCAAATTGCTGATCATATAAAGCTTAATGTAAAGCTGTTGGAGCTAATTAATAAAAATTTATATTAATAATGAAATATTGAATTATAAATTTATTAATCACAGTGAACACTATAGGATTAGGTTTTATTGAACTTTTAATAATAATTACATTCTACAGTTTTAAGTCAATTTTGAAGATAATCTGGATGTCGTTTACATATTTTTAATGCTGATATTCTATTAAAATTTTCAAAATTTAAACAGTTTTAATATAATACGTACTTGGTCTATGGATGATTAAACATTATCTAAACAATAGTATGTACCTCTCCTTAACCAGGCGACAAAATCTATATAAACAATATCATTACTCCAGCCAAGGACTCTTTAGAGCATCTTGTCACATTTGGTCGGATTGATTTAGCGACCGTAGATAGGTTCAACTGCCATTACCGGGGACGTAGCTTGGAGGCACTATATAATTACTAACATTCGCTATGCTATGCTATTCTTTTTATGCCAAAATGTGACAACCCTCGTCGCCAAATGTAACAAAATACTACAACGCCTACTGACTGGCCTACACACGATTTAACAATTTAAGTAATATAATGCAGAAATTCTTCAAAGTTTACATATAATTCATATTTATTTAGTTAATTGTATTAAATTTAAATAACATAGATATAAAGCACTTGGGGGAAGGACAGCAAATTCAATAAAAAATGTTTAATTATTTATTTAGTATATATTAACTAATCGTAAGTAAAAATTATTCGCTATGTAAATATTTATACATTTCTAGTAATAATTTGTTTCGACGATGAAATGCTAGATCTCCCAACGTCTAACTTGAACATGAGACTCGGCCTGGGCGTGGACGGCGCGCTCGCCGCCGCGGGGCCACGGGGCCGTCTCAGCAGGCGATATATAATGTAGACTTTATGAAGTGCAAATTTAATATAGAAAGTTTACTTTTACGATACAGACTAATAATTTATTCATTTATGTAAAAATCCTAGCGCAAACGAAGTTTGCCTGGCACTGTTTTATATTCGATAACCTTAACCGTAATATAAATCAAAGAGTAAAATTTTAGCGAATTAAAAATTAAATTTTCCAAAACTTTGTAAAATTCTAGAATTCGGACGCTCGGGGCGTCCGGTCGGCGAGCAACGGTCGTCCGTGACTAACACACGAGCACTGGCGCGGGCCCGTGGGGCGAGTCAGAAGGTGTGCGCGTGCAGGGCGGTCGCGGGGGCGGCGGGGGCGCGCGCACGTCCCGCTGGGAGCGCGCGCGGCGGCGCCGCTAGCACCAGTCGTCCTCGTCGGAGTCGGAGTGGCGCGCTCGCGGCTTGTACCCGTT
>HE671060.1:485945-549463 GCA_000313835.2 Heliconius melpomene melpomene
GCCGCCGCCGCGCCCCATGGCCAGCGCCGCCTCGTAGCTGAGCGGCGCCTCGTACGAGCGCCCGCCGCGCTCCGCCTCGTAGCCCCACCCGCGCCTGCCGAACTCACGCCCGGTTTCATTCACGCTTAACAGCAGAACAAACGATCAACATACGCTATTATTTACTACATCAGCTACATGTGTTTATTCAAGATGGCAAAGTTCCACTCACCTTTCTCTAGATCTATAATCTCTGTGTATCAGTCTTTCAACTTCTCGACCGTACTCGTACTCGTCGTGTAGAGGCTCTAATGGTTCTCGAGTTGTATGCCTCAATGATAACTGACACAGAGAAAACCAATTAGGACACGCTGATATCAACAATTCTTGATCATTTCAAATATCTGGTATATCAAGATGAAAATTGCTAATGTAGTATTATATCGCCCAAAAAGTTGTACCGGAATTGTGGATAAATAGTAAAATGATAAGAACTGATGAAAATGAAAATAGTCAAGTTAGAATATTGCCTACCTTTATTACAACCCTGAAAGGTACCTAAGAAGACTTTTAATATAAGCTAAATAAATGCAAGGTCAGAATCATTTTCTTAAATTTTGTTCATTGCAGGGATTTATTTGCTTACGTGCGAGGGGCTGTGGCTAATTCTGCTGAATGGCTGTTGTTTTACATGTAATGTGGACGGCTTAGTGGGCGTCGGAGGGAGCTGCCGGCCACGGCCGCGTTTACCCCCCTCTCGCTCCCACGACCGCTCTCGCCTCTCTCGCCATTCGCGCTCTCTCTCCCGCTCACGTTCTCCACCTATTGATGCCCAAACTGCTCTTTGAATAATTTGAGCGTTCTTATCGCTGGCCAACTGCAGCACAATCAGCCAGACAAGCATAACATGATATGATTAAGGCGTAATATAATTATATGAAAGAAGTAAAGAAAGATAAAATTAATCAAAGAAAATCATATAGCCGGGAATAACGAACAGATGTGCAAACAATTTTCTTATGGATATCGCCGCAATTCTCTTTGCAAGCTTCCCCCATATGTATTTCATGCGCACAGCTTCCAACGACATCGATTAATTATCTTAAAAGTCTTATCTTGTCAAACAAAATTTTTCCAAATGAGCAAAGGGTCTCTCAGATCACTTAAAGATAGAATTTCGGAACTCAGACCCTTTACTTTACAATAGGTTTTTTTTATGATTAAAGGATTTTCATTTTAGGATTGGACTGAAAATTTATATTCTATTAAACGTGATATCTTATCGTAAGATTCAGGGGTATTGGATGTGCCGCCTTGCAAAGTTTATATATGAATCGTGATTATGATAAACATTGTTAAGAGCCACATCTGAAAACAAAAAGTGTTTCTTTTAAATAGTAGTGTTCGGTGTGAGTAGTTTCAGTGGTGTCTCTTAGTACTTTGATTGCGTAAAGCAAACTGGGTATTCTGTAAAGTGTGTGGTCCAGTGTGTGGCGAGTGGATCTCACCGTAGGTGTGGTGTGGCGGGCTGGGCGATCGCGAGGGCTGGCTCAGGCTGGTCGTGGGGTACGGCGCCCTCCACTCCTTCCCTGCTGTCAGGAATACCTTCATGTACCTTCCACCACGCTTTACCCTACCCCGTCGGATTACCGACCTAATTTCTTTACTCAAAAAGGTGACTCTAAAAGTTTTGAATATCTGACAAAGGTTAATCAAGACAGTATAGGAGGAATTTGGATATCAAAGGACCGGAACGTTGCTCAGTTTGGAGTTAAGTGTGTCCATATGTTTTATAGTATGCAGGACACAAAGCGTACAGTGTGTAGTACAAGAATTAAATCTATTTTCATTTTATTTCAACAGAAAGTAGAAAATCTAAAGTTTGTCATCAAGCGTTTGCATGCTGCATGACGTGTTCGATGTTAATTTATGCATGCGCTTCAGGCATCTTATAGAATCTGAATAAAAGCGTTGTGCGACCAAATAGGGCACTCGTTGGTTTAGCATGCAGCAGGCAATACAATTTTGACACTATTGCGCAATTCATATTAAAAATCATCACATACTTAACTGCCAATTGTATTAATACGGTAATCTCATCTATTTAGTACTAAATCATTATCTGATTCATTCGCTATCTAAGATAAACTTATATAATTAACTATACAATATTATTAAACAACAGGTATAGCCTGATGGTATTATTTATTAGATAATAAACAAATGCACACGAATGAGCAGTAATCCCAATAAAACTAAATCTCAGCTACAAAAGTATATTACAAAACTAGCTTCGTGATAGTTAACAAGGCTAAGATAAACAATCGTCATCTAATAATAAGAATTCATATAGTAGCTTTGCTCACTGAAAATCTTATGGACTACAACTACGGAACATGAGTGTCTACAACTACTTTAAAGCTAAGGTTCCCATCTTCTCACAAAACTTTCAGAGTACCTTCATGAGAAGAAAAATGTTTGCAAAACTGTTTCAATTTTATAAACTAAATCTAAATGAAAGGTAATAAGTATGCTTATGGTTACATTATGCGTGAAAACTATATGAAAAAAATGGGAATAATTGTTATCGAATGCGAGAAAGTAGCTTTTTAAGGCTTAATAATTATCGTGATACTTTCAACGATGGTTTATAAACTCAACGAATTTATTTGCATTAGCATTAAGCCAGTGAGTCTGCTGACATTAAATAAGGACAAAATAAATACACTAAAAATAAAATAAATCAAAAGAGTGACAAATCATTATGTTGTAAAATGAATGTTCTAAGGATATCAGCAGATTCACTTTAGATGTGGTATTATAAAAATCTTATATTTTACGCTATATTTATGAGCAATTTAGCTTACGTCTTAATATCAAAGTCACCTACCATGTGGGTGATAGTGATGGGGCGCTCTATGCGTACGACCATGTCTTTGGTGCTCGTGTTTGACTATCTCGACAACATTGTTAACTGTATCGGAGAAGCCAATTTCGTGGTGGTAGCCTCCGTAGTGCCCTCGTCGTCTTGGACTTGGGGATCGTCTGAAGAATATTAGATTAGACACATTAAAGTTTTGATAAATATATTATTTCTTGTGATGACATTTCCAAGATCGTTGTATAAGATATTAGAAATAATTGAATTATTGGTTATTAGTTAAATCTTTTTAGTATCATGCTAAATAACTGTAATACAAATTAGTATGGTTAATCCGGTTTTGTCTTGCATATTGGCATGCTTTTTAGACATACCGTGAACAACTACGATATCTTCAAGATCAATCTCTTCTTCGATGACACTAAAATTAAATAATAAGTATAAAAAACAAAAATAAAATAAAACAATTAAAAAATATATTAAAAGAAAAATAATTTATATTCTTACCTTAAACTAGACGATCTTCCATGATGTCCATTTTGGTATGCATGTGGTGGCTGTAACCTTGCTTCGTCTAAAGATTCCATGGACGCATGGTGAGATCCTACATCTTGTAACTCCAGCACCTAGAGATTAGAATTGATTATATTTTGCTTTTGCTAAAAGCTAGAGGTTATTCCGCGTCTCTAAGTCTCAAATGCTTTTACTGTCCCATATTTACAAAATGGTCTAAATAAACAACACCGATGCACTTATTGTGCCTAAATACTTTGCAGTGCATGCAATTGTGCTCGTGCATACGAATCTATTAAACACATCGAATACTTACCAACCACGCGCGGTTAGATCTACTAGTAAGAGGCTATTTAATAATTATTATCATGCGATATCATGTTTAGTTTTTCATGCATATTTTAAATTTATAGATTTAAGAGTAATTCTGTTAAAAGTTTTACATATGAAGATGATAGTATTGTTAATGTGTATGTGTATCGGTCATGAAAAGTGCTGTGTCTAAAAAACAACAATTTCAGTATTTTCCCTAATTTATAAAAATTAAACATATATCATTCACTATATTTACCTAATCAAGGAGACATTCGTTATACATAAACATCAATAATCTACTAAAATACTGCTTTATTACATTGAAAAAAATTACCTAAACATCAACAACCTGTAAATATTAAACCAAAACAATTTATTACAACACAATCTATATAGAAAGAGACGTAATGGGCCTAAGCCCCTAATATTATACCATACTTTAGACCTACAGAAATAAGGGTTATTGAATATAAGCTAAACGACGAAACGAGGAACATAATTGATTACAATATCTCCATTAGGACAACACATCGATACAGCGAGACTAACAATGTTACAACACCAACTATCTAGAGCAAAGAAATGTTTTAATAAAGTTAGTACTGTGGTACACCCATAATAACAGTTCAGCCATCGAACACTACTAAATACTGCTAATGCCAATTCGGTCTGATTGTAAATCATTTTAAACAGTTTTGCTCGTGTACAATCTTGAACTAGCATTGCGCTGAGAGTTTGCGCCAAGTTTTAATTTACATATAAATGATTGGGTCAATATGTTCACCAACGGTATTCACCTTTTTATTGTTCCTGTAACAAAGGAAAAGTAGTTTAGAATTTAGATCATTGTTTCTACTAAATATATTTGGTATAATTTTCTTTTATATTTAATTTATAAATATAAAATAACTTGATGCAATTACTTTAATTATAATAAAAAAATGTGTAGTTATACTAAAAAATAAACTCAGCAACTTACTTGAATGATCTTCTTGTTGAACGTTTAGCGAGGTTGGATATAGTATGTGGATCTTCATGTTGGCCCTCTCCAATCCCTGGTATCTCATGGCTCAAAGAACCTGTCCTCGAACCCGGGACCAACCCGGCCGCCGCAGCATCCAGCAGGCAGTTTAAGATCGACGCCTTCTGCACCACGCACCCCAAATCATCCCACTCTCCCAAAACTTGCGCAATCTCATGTCACCATTTACCGATACCATTTCAATATAACATACTACCTACATGAGTATGCGCAAACCTCCTAAACAATACATATCCATGCTCGAGTCGTTTGAGTGTCGTTTCTGTTCGTGTTCTGTGTAAAGTACTATGGACCATGATATCGAACATGGAATGTCATTGAAGTGTTAGAGATGAGAGTCTGCTTGAATCTCTAGGACACCTACGTCATTTTATGTTTTGAGTTAATGTTGTCTTATACGGTGATGAATTGAATACTCTGTAACATGAAAAACTTCGGAGATATGTGTAATTGCAGGGAGCTGTAATTGATAAAAGCATATTTGAATATATTTAGTGCCTTTAATTATGTGCAGCATTTTGAAGCCAGAGACAATTCGCCATTCGGCAACTCCATTGTATTGTCGATGGTTTGATATACATTATGTAAATAATGACATATATTAGGTATATACAGTTTGATCGTTGCAACATGCGTATGTTTAATTAACAAATGCTTCAATCTTCACGCTTTAATATTTTATTTAGTATTTGCAAATTATAATATAGCGAAGAAGCTTTGAGGTGGATTTATAATAAAATCATCACATCAGGCTTCTATAATGATTGAAATTGAGCCAAAATGTAATTAAAATAAACTGAAATAGTAAAATAAAGTCAAATTTGATAGAAATTGTAATAGTAAAAATATTTAATCATGCACACTTGCAATTAATAAAGATGTGGAAATATCATAAATATAAATAAATAAAATCCGATAAATTTAAAAATAGCGAACGAGTCGAAAGAACACTGCACTAATGGGAAAAGACATCTACGTAAAGACACACTTCTATATCTACACACACTCCTAAAGAATCAACACACAAACTCGCCTACTAAACTATTTACGAATTTTGCAACTATAGGACAGGTCACAAATATGGCTTGATTGTGGCTTACTACGACCTAACGGTTATTTGGACAAATATGTGTATAAATGAAGTCATCACAGTTTTGTCCACGCTACCAAGGTGATGTGCGTTAGTATCTATGACTAAATCTGTTAAACTTGCTAAATACTAATATTTCAAATCACTCTAGTAAAATGATTAAAGATCTTCGTTAACCATCGTGTTATTCGGTCGCTATTTTTGTAATTGTATTTCAAAAAACTTTATTTAAACACGATGCGGAAGAAGTTTATTAAAAAACAAATGCATAAATAAATAATCTATAATAGTGCAAGAAAAAGGTAGTCAAAGTTTCGTTCCTTAAAACATTAAATACTACCGGCTGATTGGCCGTAGGGCTATTCTCGCTGAATGCCTGAAAAGTAAACCACCAATGTAGTCGACTCATTAAGAGTCGATTTCAACTAAAGTGATATTGTATTGTTGTTAAATATTAATATTTTTTAAGTTGATCTCATTATAAATAGCCAATCACCATTTGGTGGTTCAATTCTGTTCAAGACTATCAATTTCATATAAGCCTTAGTATACAACAATACATCCACGGGACGATAACAACAAACTATAGTTATCTAACTATTAAGTGTATTCCATAAATCTAAACATAGGGAATTTAAGGGTCCATCAACAAACACTACTTTATAATCGTGAATTTAATAATCCTAACGACGAAAATTTATACTTGGCTCAAATTTACTAAAGTGTGCAGAAACATACATTTCAATTTAGCCACACACGTTAATCGACTTCAGTTGAACTACGCCTAAAGTAATTAAACTTTGCAATTTTAATAAGTAACCACGTGGAAGAAAATATAAAAACGACGAGGGTGCACAGAATCTAACGATTACTTGACGACTTACCGGAACCTTTGGCTCGTTCTTGCCAAACCTAGTCGATCTCCAACTCTCTAGGATGAGAAGTCCTGCGTAAATTTTTCCAACCGTTAGTTTTCCTGCATTGAGAACATCTTTTCGAGGCACCAGCAAATCTAGCATCTTCTTCGCTTGTAGCGGCCAAATGTTTGTTATTGTTTCCCTGAGTTCTTCATCAGCTTGGTCCATTTCTTCAGCTATAAAACACATTAAAATGCCGTTGTAAAAAATGTTAATATATGCATACATATCTCTCGTTATTAATTTAATTTTCTTATAATTTTCACAATAAGTATGTATAATTTGAAAAAATAATAAAAATATTTGTAAAAGTAGATAAAAAAATCTATAACAACATTATAGTAAAAATGTTACCGGATCTCATTTTAATGCTGAGGTTTTCTCTGATTAAGGCAAAGAGTGTTGTGGTGAAGTTGACTTTCCCCTCTTCGTCCAGTGGCATATTCATTCTAATTAACTTTTTGTACGCTAGTCTGTTAGGACATTTATTACCGAAACCTAAAGGCGGATCCATATTTTTCAGCATATCATACATTTCTGTGTAATGAATTTTTCCTCTGGAATGAAATGTATAACATAACATTAAATGACACATACAGATTCAAAATAATAAATAGGTATTGTATTGTTTTGTTATATTTACGTGGCATTTGGATCATATTCCGCCCAAATTCGAACAAATTCGTCCAAATGATGTGCTCCTAAAATGGACGAGTCTCTTGTTAAATAGTCAAAATTGTCCATGATGACGGCGACGAACAAATTCAACATCTGGAAATAATTAAATGTAGGTTTTATATGAACGTGAATATAATTCTTTAATCTTAGTAAAATGTAATTTAATACTTACAAGAAAAGAGCAGAAAAATATGAATGATACGAAATAAGCATATGCAAGTGTGCTTCCGCAGGGCTCGTTGGCGGACTTTTCAGCCGCTTTATCGCACTTGGCTGGTTTTAGGCAAGCCAACATTATATTCGGCCACGACTCACCCGTAGCACATCTAAAAATTGTATGTTTAAATTTTATAAAAAAATGAGGCATTCTGCAAAAACCTTTGAACAGTATTAAGTTTGTTGATAATTAAGAAGTGTTACGCAATTGTATAAATATTTAAAATAATTTACTTACCTAAATAATAACATGAGCGCTTGTATAAAACTTCTAAAGTTATTATGTCTGTTCATATCTGATTCTGCTGCTAATTCTATATTACCAAACACCTATAAAAAAGTTGATTAATTTATTAAATGGGCCTATGAGATAATTGTAGAATTTCTTTTTAAAATTATGGATGTTGTATAATTTCTGATATAAAACCAGTACATATTATATGGAAATTAGTAATATTTGTCATGTCCAAGAGTACCTGCATCCCGATAATGGCGTAGATAAAGAATAGCATGGCAATTAGAAGGCACACATAGGGTAAGGCTTTAAAACTCTGCACGAACGTCCAAAGAAGTATTCGAATAGTATAGCCCTGTCGAAGCAGCTTGATCAGTCGCGCGGCTCGAAAGAGGCGGAGGAAACCTACGTTGAATGTGTTCTCCTGGAATATTTATATGTTCATATGATTTAGATGAATTGATTGTAAAACAAATATTCTTAAAAATATGTTCAATTCTATTTGATACAAAGCCAATTCATTCACCCTCAGTAATTAGCAAGTAATTTATAAAAGCATTAAATATCGTAATCGAAAATATATACTCTATAATAACCTATGGAGAAATTTAATTTAATACATTTAACTAACCTACTGTTTCTTACAAGTTGCTTTAAGAAATCTACAGAAACTGTTAGGGTTTTTTTATAAATATTTTTAAAAGCGAGGGATGAATCACGTAGTAATTTTAATATTTTGTGAGGATATACAAATCATGGAGATTATTGGTTACGATAAAAGTATAATGTTTCAGCCAAACTTTGGCGATTTTTGTATGTTAAAACATGTATTCACCATGTTTTTGCTAGCATATATTTTGTATACGTAAAATATATTTCTTAATTCAAATTTTTCGATTCATAATTCGAAGGCATTCGAATTTCGAGGCAAAACATAGTGAACCGTTATATGTAACCGTGAATGAACTGAGTTTAAATATTTTATTAAAAAAGGAAGCTTGATATCTCAGCAGCTCTAATTTTACTATTAGCTAAAAATTTAAAAAATATAAGACGTTAGAAAAATATGGATTTACTATACTAAGATATCTAGCGAATCTGATATGATATGGTCTAATATTACTTTTGATACGACAGGGTAACTAGTAGAAAACAATAAAAAAAATCTTCGATAATTGATAAACACGACTAATTTAAAAATTCTAGTACTTCAAACATTTTCTATATTCATTAAACAAATAACACCAACTTCACAAATCACACCTAGCACACGAATCCTATTCGAAAGCTATAATATAACTAGAGATCAAAATGTTAGAAATCTTCTAGCACTACCAAATATTAATCATGTTATACCAAAGTCTAAACCACCAAAAAACTTGATACAAAACAATCTATTTTTCCTAGCAATCAAAGTTTTAATTCTTTACCTGCTGACAGGATATGTCAGCACAGTTTTCAGCGAGGTCGCTCTGTAATCAGGATATGTCTTAGAATTTAAGAATTTATCAATACATCACAATAGCAGAGACATTATAAACAATCAGTTTATTGCTAACACAAGTCAACAAGTCAATAAAAGGTTTAACACTCACGCCGAATTCCATGATGAGGGCGTCAATAATACTTCCAATGACCGTAATAAAATCGAACGTATTCCAAGGGTCTTTGAAAAAATTCTGTAATTATAAGTGAACAATTAATAATTTATTATTTTTGATATTTAAATTGATTAAATATAAGCAATAAATGTTAGTATACAAATGTACGCTTTCCATGTCATCGGTAATGGAAGGAGAATAAGGACAGGAGTTAGGATATCTCTCTTCATCTTCTATTTCATCGATATCTAAAAATGCTAAACTTCTTGCGTATAGTCTAAAAATATTATTAAGTGTAATTAAAATCTATCAAAAATTATTGTCATAAAATAAGCAGCATGTCATAAATGTTCTATTAAATAGTTTTCTAGCTTTAAATATATTCAAGTCAGTATTGAATATTGAAATATAACTAAAATTAAGGTATTCTGTATAAACACGTGAACCAGATGTAAAAGTTTCTCATATAATCAAGTTAATATTTCTACATGTATCCTTGGCAAATTAAACATAGATATAATTTACAAAGACCTACCCACGAATTTTCATGCTTTCATAGCTTTTATAAAAGTACAACTATAACATGAGAATCTTTAACATTTTTATGATACAGATAAAAATCAATTCGGCGTATCACAGCTTATTATAAATACCATTTAATGTTTCTTATGACAAAGAACTAATTACAATAATTTTAATGTTATGCTAATCAAAAAGTGAGTCATTCTTACCGTACATCCGAAGGCAATTAACTTCAAAACGGTCTCGAGGAGAAAGAAGAACGTAAATACTATGTTCATGACTGTTAAGATGTCCATGAGTAGCGGTGGAGCCTCGTGAAACTAACACAAAACCAAGACCAATGTTTTTTAAAGATAAAACCATTAATACTAAGCTAGATGCTAATAAAAATGTACGTACCAATTAATATTAGTCTAAGAAACCTAAATAAAAACATTAGCCGAAACTGTTCTAGCATTTAGCTTCGTCCAAAAAACGTAGTACCTTGCTAACCGCTATGTTTTAATATTACAAATATGATTGTTTTCAAGTGTTTCGTGTGTGTGTCTGTTTATGTTATGAGCTTCGAAATCGAGCCAACATTTCAGTGTGTTATATTGTTTTGTCCCAGTCATTTGTGAATAGTGCACGTGTTTCATGCAGAGGCCACTGTTCATGCTGACATGCTGTCACAGATAACATTTATTACGATTTTATAGGTTTTTTCCACAGTTTGATAATTATTACATAATAATTTTAGTTGTACTAACCCCATATATCCAGTCGCAGACGATGTCACCAACCAAGTTGCTTGGAAAACCTCACCTGAACATTAGCATCAGCAGCATACTAATATTTGTAGCAAGCACTGTTAGAAACACAAGAGCTTTATAGACTTAGTGGTGGACGCACATGTGCTACATGCAACAACAAAGGCCATGCTTTACAAGGAACAGCGATCAAATCATAGATACTATCAGAGAGAAATCAGTAGGGAACACGTGGAAAGGATTAGTATTTACTTGGCTAGAATCAATCCCACATACAGTCATGAAATACACAAAATATTATATTTTTAGCAGAAAGAGTACATTTGTAACATCAGTATTATCCCTTCCTACTCGTGTAGCTTGTATCGTGTACTTACTTTGACACCATAAGCGATGATTTTCAACACCGTTTCCACAGAAAACATTCCAGTAAACCCCATATTCGAATACTTGAGGATCTCCGCGTAGACGTCATTTTGATTATAGTACTGCCGTTATGTGATCACGTGTCAGATAAACCCATGGCAATGAAAATATTTATTTGTTATTTGATGCGTACTACTGACTTCGGAATAGAATAACATAGTATACAAGTAATGTATGGAATGCAATTGTTAATGTTGTTACTAGTATTATCAAGGTTTTCATAAATAAACATAATATTGAACATAGATTTAGATTAGGAGTAAAAAATCTAAACAATTACGTTGAATATAATGAGCCGTAATGAATTCTAATAACTACTAAAACAAAAATAATATGCATAAATAATAAATATATATGTATAAATAAATTTGTGGTAAAATTTAAATTGCAAAATAAAATTACAATGGGGTTAAATGTAGAATCGGTGATAGTATTTGCAGCATTTTCATAATTAATTTATTTAATTTCGTACACCCGCTAATATTTTATAATATTAAAAGTTACATGAACACAGACGTACATGGAGCAGCCCGAAGCCATTAAATTTTATTAGGCAGAAGGCCTTTCTAACAATCATGCAAATCTTTCACACAAAAGACAAGAATAGGGCTTTATAAGAATCATGCAACACGAACAACATGAATGGCTTCATTCTCGACCTGATTCCGGAGATAATGTGCATTCACAAGCACGGATATACATAAAATAAAACGTGATAACATGTGCCGAAAATGTGCAGGAAGGATAGGCGTATCGTGCAAAAACACTTATATATAAATATTAATGAATAGCAAGCAAGGAACAGGATTACACAACAAAAAACACAAATAAACAACAAAAAAAGTATTTGACGATACACTCGATGGTAATAATAGGCTCTGGTTCAAGAACGGCGCATTCCATTGCTGTGTACACTGACGCCGGAATATAGAGAATTTTGTGTAGTGTTAGTGTGAGTTATGTTTGTTATTTGGCAGCACTAACTAAACACCAATATGAGACACGTACTGATTTACATTTTAACGATATCACTTAGATTGTAGATCATATATATGATGTATATATTACGGATATGGTATCAAATTTTTACTTTTTTACTTTAGGGTGCAGACCGTCGTGATTCGTAGGGAAGGCGGCTAATCTATTTTGTGCCCTGTGATTAACTCCAACCGTTTCTTCGTCTACTTGGTATAGGTGATCGCTGTCTACTTCTCACATATACAGTGCTTTATTTGTTTAGTTATATTTAGTGTAAGTTATGAATATAAGATAATATTGTTATAGAATCAATGTCATCAATGATTTTTGTCGTATTTGTAATACAAAGATTGAATACATACCTTCATCATGAGTAATAACGTGTTTAGTACAATAAGAGCCATGATGAAGTACTCAAAGGGCGTAGAGACTACTATTCTCCACACTTTGTACTTAAGGCTTCCCCTTCTACTTGGCATATACCTCTCTAAAGGTCGCGCTTCTATTGTGAAGTCTATACATGATTTCTAAAATAATAATTATAAGAATGACACCAGAACAACAAATATATGTATAACATCAAAATATACAACATCAAAGATATAAAAGTTACCTGATTTTTTTCTATTTCAGCGTCTTGCAATTCAGCTTCACCCTGCTCTTGAAATGTAATAATTATAAGAGCTACGAATATGTTGACAAAGAAGAACGGAAATACCACAAAGTAAACTATATAAAATATGGACATTTCTATTCGAAAATTTTGTATGGGTCCCCTGTCTTCGTAGGTGGCCGCCATTGAGTTTTGTAATACTCTGTAAATAAATAGTATGAGTTTTAACAGATGACTCACTCGTCTCCTAGGACTACTAGGACTTTTGATGACTGTTAAAAATGAAAGTATATATTTTTAATAAATTTTAGATTTTTTTACGTAGGAAATAACTTCCAGAAGGATTCGTCTATTTTACATTTCAAATGACGGACATAAAACTAATGATTTTCAAGCGCTTGAACTTTTTTTAAACAATATGAGAAAAATGTATAAATGGTGACAAGATAATAAGAAAAGTATAAAATCTCACTGTGGCCAGCCCTCCCCCGTCTGCACCGCGAACAGCGTGAGCATGGCGGACGCGACGTTGTCGTAGTGGAAGGATTGCGTCGTCCACTGGCGCTTCGCAACTCGCGGTAACAGGCTATTTTGTTCGTACATAAAGTACGATCCTCTGTTGAATGATAATTTTACGAGTGAACAAAAGTAATATGTAAAACTATCGGAAACCTCTCAGGAGAATGTAGATTTTTTCATGGTTAACACTGCCACCAAGTTAGCCGCAATAAGTTAAATATCGATGATATAAGCAATTATTATGGCATAATTGGCATTCATCTGGCTTTATATGTTATGTTTGTTTCTAATGCTAGGGAAATTATTAAAAACGTTATCGTTATTGAAGAGTTCAATTCATAATTTACCCAAACTGATCTTAATTAATATCTAAATAACTAAATATTAATATATGAGAAATATTACTTACTGGCAGTCTTCAAATGTATTCTTACTGATATCGTTGCAGTGAAAAAATTTACCATTAAAAAGTTGTACTGCAATTACAGCGAATATGAATTGAAACAATATGTACACAATGAGGATGTTGATGACATTTTTCAAAGAGTTCACAACACAGTCAAACACTGCTTTTAATTTTGGAACACGTTTTATAGTCTTTAAAGGTCTGAGCACTCTTAACACTCGCAACGATTTTATCGTGGATAGATTTTGCCCCGCCCCTTTCTTGACACCTCTGTAAAAAAATAGAGATTTAGATTATTTGAAAACTATGTAAATACATATTAAAAAAAACATATTAAATGAAGACAGTTCTAGTTAGGGATAATATTCTAGAACATATTTTATCTAGTTTAAGGACTATTGTAGGGTTCGTTGATTCTATAATTTTGTATATTATCGATAATTTGCATTTTTTTATACAAATATAAAATTTGCTAGGCCTAGAGGAATAATACTACTATATTATTAAGCTACACGTTATTAAATAATTAAAGATTTTGTGTGTATAACATAAGATTAATAAATATCATTATGTTGCATATGATGTTAGATTTAAATGGGTTATATTACTCACCCGATTTCAAAACCGAAGCTGACAAGGGCGCATATGACGACCGCGGCATCCATGATGTTCCAAAGGTCGCGGAGGTACGCGCCGGGATGGAATAGGATGCCGAGATCCACGATCTTGAGCAGCATCTCCACCGTGAAGACGCCCGTGAACGCGTAGTCGAAGTAGTTTAACACTTTGTTTCTGTCGAATAATGACATTCACAGTTTCATATACGTTTTGGTATACATAATACGTCCGTATATCTAATAATACGAGTTCACTGTAGGACTATGTAGGCATATATGGGTCGTTTATAATTTCCTTTCTAACTTTTTAATGGAAAGCTAAATCTTAATGGCTTTACAAAAAAACCTAATAAATCCTCATTTCATAAAAGTGATATCTATGTAAATCAAGGTCAAATAATACAAAATAAATTATATCACCTGTCACTCTCTTCGACTACGGGGTCTTCCGCAGCTAACGCCACAGAACTCATGCAAATTACTACCATGATAAAAAAATCAAAATATCTTAAATTTACTATCCAGTGTGCGCCTCGTCTAATGCTGTAACAATTAAAATATCAATCATTGAGTTTATTCTAATAAACAGTTATTTTATATTACATCTTCGTTGTCGTCAGCATCGTCTCTACGTTAACTATAATTTTTACTTACGGATTAGTAGGTGACAAAATAAACATGGACGAATATGGCAGCATTGGTTTTGGTCCATCTGGTATCTCTTCTTCATCTTTTTTGGCCTCTTCTTTCTTTTTGTTCTAAAAATTATAAAATAGATTAAAAATGTTATAAACTCAATAATATTCAAAAATTTTATCTTTTGCTGCGTATCCTTTAAAATTTCCACATTACTCTTATGTTAGAAGTTTTACACAATATTAAGATTGAAGAAAATTTTCATATAATTATAACTTAATACTAAATTAACATTCAGATCAAATATAAATATTGTTTTGTTGTTGTCAGACAGACATGCACTGCTAGAAGATAAAGTTTATAATAACAAAATAAAATCTCCAATCAATAAAAATAAGCAAAATTATAAAATCATCATAACTTAGCTTGTTCGGTTTAAGCCGAAAATTAAAACATTGACGAGACGTAAACGAAATCCTATAAACGAAATTTCTTGCATCTATATCGAAAACATTGGAAATCTCCTCTCGACATTCGCTCCACAGAAGCACATTGATCCAGACGACTATACTTATAATATTGCTGATCTATCTATATTCCACATATTAATGAAATTAATGAACTAGCTTCATAATATACTAAAATTAATGTAATTCTAAGACAGTTTGTAGCGTATTAACTTTTAGCACAAATGTAATGTACAAAGTAGTCAACAATATTTTAAGCTACCACAACCATTGACGATCAAGCAATGTCTCGTTCTCTTTACCTTCCTACTCGCTGAAGACTGACTAATGTCAAGAGGTGGCGATCCATCCACCCCAAGTTTCTCTGATTCCTAATTAGTCGGAAAAATACTTAATTGGATTTCATATTTGAAAAATAAAGTTACATATTATGTATAAAACACCTAAAGGTGAAGGCTTCTAGTCCATGGAGTTATTGGAATTTACGTAAATGCAATACAATAGACCTTTAAGCAAACATTAAATACGTGTTACTTACTGCAAGTTTGTCTTCTTCGACTTGCTCTTCCTCGGCTGCTGTTAATTCCTGTAAATATAAAACGGCTACATTTACACGGAAAGCGGCGTCAAATTTACAAAAGAGCTTCAACGGTGACACACATCCATTTAAATGTTCACAGATACATATATGACAGATTTTGCTTTAGTTCATTTTGAAAATATAACCATTTTGCTGATAGTTTACTTTAACTAGAGCAAAATCTCTGAATTTATTTATCTAAATTATTACCTGAGCATTAGCCAAATTGTCAACGGCGATAGCAAGAAACACGTTCAACAGCGTGTAGTTGCCAAACAGTACAAGGATGACAAAATACAGCGAATAGATCATGCCACTTTGAATACCGCCTTGAGATTGGATTCCATCGTACATCACTTCGTTCCAATCCTCGCCTGTTAAAATCTGGTACAAAAAAAATTGATACAATAGTACCATTTTCTTCACTGAAAATATGTTGATAAGGCCAGTCATAGCGCAGGGTACAGGGGTGCGACGGTAGCTCACTGGAGAAAATGAAATATTTAATATTTTCATTTTCCTCGCTCTGGTAAGGAAACAAAACGCGACGCTGAGTTCCGCCACTCAACGTGATACCTCCAGAATTCTGCAGAAAACGAGGACGACAATATCTTAATGAGGACAGAGTGTCTTAACACTAGGCTTCCAGGATCCCTCTGTCTACTTTGCTATGTGTGAAAAAATCCCATGAAAAAGCCCCTGAGATGTATGTAACAAAATTCCTTATTAGGTCCTAATACGGCGCCATATTATATGTTTGATTCCTATGATAACTTTTAATTCTACAAATATCGCCATTATAACATCATTATATAAAGAAAATATATGAATTAAATATTATTATACTATAAAATATTTCCCAATTTATATAATCAATAAGTTCCTAATACTAGTTAAAGGAACAAATATTATACCTGGAAGACAGTAAGCAGTGCGATCGGAAATGTATTGAAGTTTGTTGGTGGTGTGCCTCCTTCGAAGTTGAATTGTCCACCAAACAATTGCATCCCAAGCAGAGCGAAGATAAGAATAAACAAGAATAGAAGGAACAACAACGAGATAATAGATCTCATTGAGTTTAGAAGAGATATCACAAGATTACGTAGCGACGACCAATATTTTGTGACCTGAAACATACAACCATTATTAGTAAGAGAAACTAAAATTCATAACGAATTAACAAAAACATTCAAAATTTTATTTACTTTTATTATTCCTTTTAATATAGAAATACTTAATAATAAATTTTAGTACCTTAAATATCCTCAACAATCTCAACGCCCTAAGGACAGAGAGACCGAAAGAGCCGCCCTTTACTTCTGACCACACCACTTCGAATATGGAGCCGGATATGACGACACAGTCGAAGCGGTTGAACGAGGACTCGAAGTAAATCCGCGGCCCGAGGGCATACATTTTCACCCACATCTCCATCATAAATAACCCCAGGAACACAAATTCGGCATAGTCTGAAAAAAAAGAAAATAATGTTGAATTTATTAAATTACTGTATATCAAAATATCCACACTAGTTAAAAAACAAAAACAAATATCTAAGTTTCAGATTACATTATAATATCAGATTCTAGTAACCTTTCGTTTACTTACTTATTTATATGAGTTATAAATAGGTAAGACAAAGGTTACTAGAAAGAAACTTTAGCTAGAAGCTAGTCTAGCATTATTAGAAATCTTATCTAGAAATATGTGGGTTGACATTAAATAGCTTTTAATTTAGATAAACATTTGATGAGTTTATGATAAAGTCATAATTTTTTAATCGAATATTATCAAAATGTACTTACATAAAAATGAAGTAAGCCACTTAGGTTGTCTATAGTGCTCAACAGCTACGCATATTGTATTGAAAAGCACCAGCACGATAACAAACCAGTAGAACCACTGTGTTTTCACTGTATGTCTGATCCAAAACCGAAACCTCTTTTCCGCTCTCCAGAAGTCCGCACACTTCCCAGCTGTTCTCGCTTTGCTTTTCAAAAAACCTGCAGCATGCAATAAATTTTAATAAAACAGTTCAATTTTGAAAGTAATCTACGTATCTAATTTGTGTCGTTACACGCATTTTGTTGAGGCAAAATTATAAACGCATATATGTTTATACAAAAATATAATGTGCCATAAAAGATAGTAGCAGAATCTTGGAACCAACTTGAAAAACTTTTAATGTATAGACTATATACATAAATGTACATATTTCCTTATTCTAAAATTGTTATATATTTTAATTGGATCTTCAAATTAGTACCAATTTTTATTTAAAAAACTGAAAATAACAAAAAATCTTTAATATCACATAATTTAGAGAGATATGTATGCGATTTCTAAAAGTCAGCACTGAACGTATAGTAATTGGTTTCTGAAGTGTCGAAATTCTATCGGCGATGCTATCCGATATTTATTGCATATAAATCTTAACCAACGTCCTTTGGGATAAATAAGTAATATATATATATTTCTTGCTTAATATAATTTGTCAGCGTTACGCTATAAGGTAACTTTTGTTCGTCAATGTAATGTAAGCTTTTGAAAAAAAATATCAGCTAGGAAATTAACTATTATCGATTATTATAAATCCTAGGTTCTAAACTCAATATCTAAAAATAATAAATAAATGGGATCATATCATATGGTTGTTATTTATAAGGGGATCAGGGTACGCTATTCCTAATTCTAGATCTAAGCTAGATCTACAAAGAACATGAAAAGGAATATTCTACCAGCGTCACGCTTGATCCCATACCTTGCTTTTTCTTTGGAACTGTAAACAACCAACACACAAATAGAGTACGAATACGTATGAAAATGGAGGATTACAAGAATTAAGTTTTGAAAGACGACGCCATGCAACATTCATTAGGTTACAGAGAGTTAGTAAAACTAAATGACAATAGACTATTTACATAGATTTAAGTTAAATACTAGATACATGTTATAGCTCATAAACGTTTACTTAATGACCTGTATTTATTACAAACAGTTTTATAACAAAATTTAAAGAAAATAAACTAAACCTAATAAAGAAAGGTTACATTTCTGAAATTTAAACTTCTATCTTTAGAAATAAAAGGATAATTTACTCAAAAGTAAATCTACATAAAACACCACACATGAAATGCATATGATATGAATATTATACTGACCGTCATCCCCACAGTCCTCGTCTTGTTCTTCCTCTTCTGTGTCTGTGCTTTTACTTTTGCCCAAGTTTTTTAATTTTTTCTTGGCCGCTGCTCTTCTTCGAGCTATTATGAAAAAAAATCGGATAATTTTAATTTCATTACAAAGATAGTATCGACAGTGATGAAGGGTCCGGCTGTAAAGGGATAGCTGTAAAGGCATAGGGATAGCACGAGTCCCTGTGAGAATGGTTATATTTAAATTATTAAAATATTCCTGCATTCGCTTTTACTTTATTTACATTTTTGCAACAGAACTAGGCGTTCTCATTCTGTTTCTGTTTCATTCTGTTTCTAAAGCCTCTTATGCAGATGGAAAGCGAAGTCCGGATTATCTTGAATCTATGTTTTCATGAAGGTGATAAGAAAAAAAATCAATTTAAAATTAATCGCTTATTTTATCCATTACCTTCTATTATGTGCATTCTTTCTTCTTCCGTCGTCCTTTCTTCTGCTAATATAACTTCCTCTGAAAAATTGTATTCAGAATAAATGTCAAGTAGACAATACTTTTGTCTGAAATATCTATCAATTACTTACCAGCTTTACAAATCCACTCAACGTAGCCATTGAGTTCTCTCTCTAGTACCTGTTGTCTTCTTAATTTAAGAAATTCTTGTCTATTTTCTACTTTCTCTCTTTCTTTAGCGAATTCACTGAAAATACGGCCACGTGATATAAACTAGCAATGGAAATATGCGCCATTAGTGTCATTAATTGAAATAAAATAATTCTCTATAATTACATATTTAATATCTATTAATGAATGATATGAAGATTTTTGCTACTTTTTTCTTAAACTGTAAAAGATGTTTAGAATGAATATGAATATATTATACTTATTTAGCGACTACTTTACTATTATTTAATATATCTATTGTAAATAACACATGGTCATAGAATTCATGTCACTTCTAGCAGTACCGAGGAATCTTCTTTCTAGCAGTACAGAGCTTTTACAATGTCTCACACACTATCAGACCTGCATCAGTGATCCAGTTAATGTAACCATTGAAGTCTTGGTTGAACATTTGCCGGGCTCTTTCCTTTTGGAATTGAGCTCGACGCTCTACACGACCTCTCTCATTAGAAAACTCACTGCGTAGTGTTATTGTTTTAACATAAAAAAATAAATATAATATGTATATAGATAAACTAAAACTTGTATATCAAATATAGACAAATTTAAGAATTGTAATAATTATAAAAAGCAAAAAATAACAGAAAATGATAGTCTTTATACAAAATAAGTATTTTATTAATACTTACCCACTAAGAACACCGAGAACTAAGTTGAGCATAAAGAATGAACCCAATACTATGAGAGGCACAAAGTAAATCCAGTTGAACGTACTACCTAACGCATCGTTTGTCTGAAACAAGAATTTATTTTATTAATTAAATGCCTAATAAATATATACATTACAGTCACAAAAGTATTGAAAATATTGGTTTTGGTTTTGGTCTGTAGTAATTTAGGTACGGACGAACTAATTCAATTTATAGTGTAATTGTGACAATGTTAGCAATAACTTAAAAGTTATTTCAAAGAAATTATGGTTAAATCCTGATTAACCATAATTTCTTGGAAATTATATATTTATGTATAAATCCTGATCCTAAACTTTGACAGTAGAATATGTGGTTAGTAAGTTTACTTAAAGATAATTTCTATGAAATTGAGAAATATAATAGATCGTGGAAATCAATCGTAAAGTATATTTTTATAGGAAATGTCCCAAAATGTCTGCTTTCTTTCTTTCTTTTGTGTATTTTTTATGATATGAACGCACTTGGATGTATTTCGCAATGACTTTAGGATTGGTTCCGAGGTCCCCTACCTACAGACCACCATTGATCCATCGATCGAGCTACACATTGTATATGCGCCTTGTAGTTATCTGCGCCTACTTCCATTCACGCATATATTGTTAATAATAAAAAAAAAACGAATAATATCTATGTAAACATTTTATATTTTAATGCTGCCACAGTCGAAGAGACATCATTTTTATATATCTTCAAGTATGACAGCTATTATGCATCGACATAATCTGTGTTATATCATCTGGACACTTTCGCAATTTAGGTGAATTTGGATCAATTATCAACAAACACTCCATACCCAATAAAGTATAGCAGTCCAACCCTCCATAGTAATGCACTGGAAGACTGTGAGCATCGCGAAGCCGATGTTATCAAACGACGTGATCCCCCTGTTGGGTCCCTCCCACTTCTCCAGGCATGTGCTCTTGTCGTACGTGCACACGTGCGCCCCGTACGGCGCCAGCGTCTCGTTGTCCGCGTTGCACGGCGTCGGGTTGTCGCCATCGTTTACTATTTCATCTGTTGGGGGTAGATATTCAGTTAAGTATTTTTTTTTTTATAGTTCCACACTGTATCCTGCAAGCAGCAGGGTAAGCTGAGTGAATCTAGTGTTGAGACACTCCGTTCCCCATTTTATTCTCCATCGCATTCTGGAGTCATTGCGTGATGAGAGGTATCAAATATGTAATTAATTCTGTGTGTGTTAACTTATCGTTTATCTATATATATAAAAGGACTTGTCCTCACTGACTGAGGTAAGACGCACGCACAGCCGTAACTGCTGATGGTAGAAACGTGAAATTTGGGCAGATGTTTACTTTTGTAATCTGGACATCCACTAAGAAGGGATTTTGAAAAATTTTAACCCTAAAGGGGCGAAATAGGGGTTGAAAGTTTGTATGGAAAAAATTTTAAATCGGCACCGATTTTTATAAAATTTGAAATTTAGATTTTTAAAGGTATTTAATTGAGCACGTGTTTCACGGTTTTCTTGAATTCGTCCCCTAAGGGTGCAAATAAGGGATTGAAAGTTTGTATGGAAAAATCTTTAAATCGCCACCGATTTTTATAAAATTTGAAATTTAGACTCTTAAAAATCTTTCATTGAACACATGTTTCGTGGTTTATTAGATTTTTATTTTCACCCCTAAATAAGCTAGCGAAGCTGCGCACGTCCGCTAGTTTTATTATATTTTGACTGATTAATATAAAGAATAATCCAACTCTCGCGCCAATTAATTAGCAGTTCATTATTTAGTTCTTAATCTCATATTTCATTTTTTTGATAGTTGTAGAATTTAAGATATTTAGGTTAACAATCACATTTATCCAAAACAGAAATAAGACATTTTTCTTTTTAAACTTAGTTAACCCAAATAAAATCGTTCAATTTTGTTATGTCTAGCAAGCATTTGAATTGCATTTGTTCTAAAAGTTTGTGAAATTACCGCTACTGCGGCAACTAGGTCAATACTTCGTATTTATGGTCGATGCACAAAGTAACACAACTTTATTTGTTTACTACCGAGCTGAAACTTCTTTAGTTTTAACAAAGTAACATCAGCAACGTTGACAGTTAAATTGCCATGAGTTGCGAGGTCAATGTACTATTTATTTTGAATAAGATTTGTTTCCTGAAAGGTGACAGCTGAAAATAAGAAGATACTTACTAATATCTTCTAAACTATAACAAGTCTTATGTAGCGCCCCTGAATAAAACTCGAGGCCAATGATAGCGAAAATGACAATCGCGAAAAGCACCAAGAGGCCGATCTGCAGCAAAGGGGCCATCGCCTTGATGATAGACTTCAAAACAACTTGCAAACCTGCGTACAAAATTATCTTATAATCCTGACATTACATATAGAATATTGACATTAACGTTTAAAACTAAAAATTTCGATAGATATCCGAATGATATTGTTAATTCTGATAATTTTGACAATTTTATTATTTACATTTCAATTGATATTAACAATGATGAAATTAAAAAGCCAATTTGCGAATTATATAAGTAACCGAATGATGATTGTATACATGTAGTAGTTAATATTAAAATTAATGTTAACATATAACGCCATAGAGTTAATAAGAAAATAGTAATGAATGTAAATAAAACGATACAATATAACATTAAAAAGCCAGCAAATGGAAAAATTACAGTGATCGTGCACAAGAACATGTGATTATACAATTGCATAATTTGAAACAAAATTTCTTATTTTTCTAATGCAAATTTAAATAATATCACGCAACTAACTCAACCATAAGAGGTGATTAATAATAATTTTGTTCAAATTATGCAAAAGCTACAACAGGTGAGTCTACGAATGCTAAACTAAGAATGTTCTAGAACTCACTAGGAACGCCCGATACTAATTTAAGGGGCCTCAGCACCCTAATGGCACGCAAGGTCCTGAAGTCGACGTCGGCGGGCGCGATTGGCAGCTGCGTGATGATACTGCCAAACACATATCACTCGATACTATAGCTTGAACTAGCAACTAACTTAATAATAAAGTACTACTGAGGAATATGCTCGTGAAAGCTCGAGCCAACTACGCAATACCGTTAAAAGTTACAATTTCAGAACCATATTCCCACACACAAGAGTCACTAGCTTAGTATCTACGATCTAAGTATTATTTCTAGTTACATTTTTATTAAACTAATCACATGTTAAACGTTACAAAGTTTAAACTATATCATATTTATTCACACCTAAGTAGTTGTGTTTAGCTAAATTCTTACGTTAGGGTTTTATTTGAAAATAACAATAAACAATAATAATATAACAAATATGTATTCTATTATGCAACACGTAATCGAAATCCAAAGTACATTTAGCATCGACAATAAATCACAAAAAATCGAAAAACCACTCATCTATAACGATTCTCAAATGGCAAGAAATCGATGCTACGTTCTCTCTAAAAAAATATGTAAAAGTACTATTTCCAAAAAAAAAACTAGCGCTGTGTCATCTACTTTCAAAAAAGTTCCATGGACCACATCTAGCCAGAATGTTCTATACAATATATAAAGGTTAAGTTTATTGAACTGTTCGCCAATTACTGTGAATTACTTGGTATCCGCGAGACGAGCTTGAGGGGGCGGAGCACTCTGAACGAGCGCAGCATTCTCAGGTCAACGTCCACGTTGTATTCGGCGAATATCGTCATCGACCTAGTTTTTGTCATCGAAGGTTAAGTAAGAACCCCATCCTTACCTAGCTTACTATCATATCATACACCTATGTAAGTGCAATATTTTATATTCTCCAGATGCCAAGCATTGAAGAATTTTTTGATTTTTGTGAGTTACATGCATTCCAATTCGTTTTTTTTAAAATCAATACTATATTCGAATGCAATGATGAATTATTTATAAGTTTCAGGTATAATTTCTAATTTACAAGATATATAATAGAAAATTTACTTACCCGGTTACTACAACGAAAAAATCCATTATGTTCCAAATGTTTCTAAGATAAGAACCCCTGTGTAAAACAAAACCTAAGGCTAAGATTTTTAACGAGGCTTCTACACAAAATATGCCTAAAAAGTACGCCTCGGTCTTTTCCTGAAACAAATAAAAGAATAATTTTCTTATCAAGTACTAAATGTTTACCGTTAAGTTTATGCTAGGAAAGAACAGATTATACTATAATATTTTATATACTAGAGTTTGTATAAACGGTATACGAAAACGTTAATTTTCTAAATGAAACAAAATTAAATGTAAAATTAATCAAAATTCTTGAATTTACTGACATTATCACTGACTATCAACAGCAGTTTAGTTCATTTAGATCAATAAGAAAATGTTTAAGTAGAACAGGCTTAAATAGATTTTGCTTGAAAAACTGTGATAACTTACCAGATTCTGTGCTAAGATGGTCTTATCGCCGTTGGGCAGATGCTCCTCCAGCGCCAGCACCACGCAGTTGGCGATGATGGTAAGCAGCACCGCGTACTCGAAGGGCGGCCACTCGATGATAAATTTTGTATACCTGAAAGTAGACAAACGATGGTATTTATTTTACAGTTCAATAGACATATTCCTATTATATTTAATTACTAGCAACTGACTCACGGTTTCGTCCGCTTTAAGTCCACAATTATTTATTGGCTAATCTGAATTTCATTTGACATAGAATAGGAGAATTCGGTAAAGTAGTTATTGTTTAGTTATTTTGTCCTAATCGTAATTAAATTTTTTTGGGATATTATTTCAGTTGTTCGCAGAAATTGTAGATAATTGAAAAATTAATTGTAAATTAATGAATTTAAATAGAAAAATATTATATTTTTACATATCTCTCTAGATAGGCGGTAAGTACGGGGGCACGGCAAACGAATTTTAGTATAAAAAATATGTTGTTCTCAAACTCTATTTACTTTTCAGGGAAATTCCCTTAGTCAGCATCAGTTCAGCTGTTCTGAATATTAAGATCAATAAACAATAACGATTTGACAAGATAACAACATATTTGAGTTACTCTAGAGAAGGCCAAAAGTAATTAGGAGCTTTCCAGGCACGTCAGGCGCATTCTGCACACGATTAACTGTGCTTTCGATCACACGCCCCTTACACGATTTACGTGAAAACCTCGCTGATACCATCTGTTCAGTGTTTTACTAAGGTTATTTAATTATTTTAACATTTTACTAGTAATAATATAAGATTATTTAACTGTTTTAATATGTATGTTTAAAATGATTTTTTATATAAATCCGAAAATATTATAAATGATTGAGAATATTTTTTTATTAGCTAATTAATAAGATTATAAGAGACTATTAAGATATTTCCGTGCCGACTATTAAGACATTTCGTTCATTTTCGATCGAAATCGAATTCAGGAAGCATTGCGTGGTAAGTGGTGCGTTTTGCCTCTTTACCGAAGGGAACAAAGTTAAAATAGTAGAAATATTTAAAAAAAATCTCTTGTGGGAATAGACACTTATATCGCGTTTAATGGGAACGGAGTGTCTTACCACAAGTTTCCTTGGTTCCCTCTGCTTACCCTGCTATATATGGGATACAACATGAAAATAAAAAAGAAACTTTAATATTCTAACATCATAATAGTCTAAGAAACAGTTAAAATTTAATAACAATGGTATTAAAAAGGTTTTTACCTTTTTATTTAGTTACATAGTAAGTTAACATATTAACTTTCAAACAAAGAGATACTATAAGGTTTACATTTTAAGGCAAAAACGGAACCCTTAAAGAATCACTAACGAACCCTAAAAAAGGGTTAAAAAAGAGATTTCCCACATCTCGACAATTCGCCATTTCTCGCTAACACTTAATAATTGCTGTCGTCATTGCGTTAGCGTTTGATACAATGCACGCATACGATTAATTAATCACAGCCCGCACGTCACGTTTATTACTTTTCTATGAATCCATCGATGCATGACGCTACTAATTTAGCAAATGATATGATAAGTGCTTGATTTGAATGGATGGGAGGTTCTGGGTTCGATTTTCCAGCTATTAAATTAATTTTAGACTATTGTATTGTTTTGTTTATATTATTATTTTATGCAATTTTCCCATCAAATTAGTTTTGTTTATGAACAATTACTTCGCATGTGCATTCGAAATAATTTTAGTTTAATATACCAAGTTTCATAATCATTATAAGTAAATAGGTTCAGGTAGAACAATACTAAAAGTATTTTTATCATGAAAATGCATTATAAAATTAAAATATTCTTAATAATAGTTATATAATAAAACGAAGCCATGCGTTTAAAAAAAAGTACAATTATATTAAAAAGACAAAAAAATAATACAGAAAAAAGTTCTCATTATTTCAAAGATAGAAAGTATTATATTTAAAAAGAATTCGCGACATTTTATAAAAGCAAGGCTTTTCCCAGCAGTAGTATATAGCGAAACTCGGCTATGCTTCATCAGTTAATATTATTCTCCTGACCTGTCCTACATACATATTTTAAAACACCCATTAGATTTGAAACTGCGACAACATACATTTAGGTCAATGTAAGATCAAAAATTACAATTTCTTATGGATGAAGTCTAATAAATTCCATAAAAATACAAGTGTGAAATGGGAGCCAAGTTAAATGTTTAGTAATACGTTCTTCTCGAATTCTCTGATGAAAGAATTGGAGATGTCTATGGGTGTCGAGTTCTGTGTTCACTCGGGATAAAATGAAGGCTGTGATGTGAAGTAAATCTCTATTTTAAAGACATTTTAAAATGTTATATGTTATTTTACAGTTTTATTGAGACGATTATTAAATTTGAAATAAGTTTTTTTTTGAGTTTGTTAATAATAAAGTCTCTTTTTATATCTATCTTTATGTAAATTTGAAGTGAGACCGAATGACCGCTCGAGAAAGGCAAGTGAGCAATCGGGAATAACAGGATGCAATTAATTTTATTATATACATAGGACTGTACAGTCTCATACTTTAACAGAGAAGGACGCTTGTTTAAAATTTAAAATAATAATTTAATATTATCATAAGATGTCTTTATTAGCTGCCTATATTTGAAATAAATATTTCTTTTACCTTCACGCCGCATATATAAGTGTCGGCAGAGAAAATCTGGAAACTTAGTGTAAAGAAACTCCAAAATTGAATCCATATCCGGGAAAATGAGGCAGGGGCACAAGTACACTACAAGCACTTACGTCAAATAATTAACTCTATTTCGTTTTACAGCATTACAAAGACCCACCATTCGGTTCTAATTTTCACAAGGAAAGGTTGAACAAATGTTACGATAACCTAAAAGTAAATGGTTCAACCTGAACCGAACTCTGCAGTATATGAATATTTAGGTAAGAAGTGTTTCACTCGGCGCATAGCCCACAGACGGTTTGTTTACAAAATGCATGGGAAGAACAAGGTGAACGTTAAATATGTATTAGACATTAGTTACTGCTCCCTTGCAAATGAGACTGAGGGAGTTTTCTCATTAAACAGAAGCAGTCGTACTGTTTTCGTACTTTAATTATAACCTACAAAAGTTATATTTTTAAGAAGTTTTTTTATATTAGCAATATGGTATTTAAATTTATGGGTACTGAATTCGTTTTTCTTGAAGATTTTATTGATTTTCTTTAATTCTAGATCGTAAGTAGACAATGATATATTATTTATAGATTTATGTCTGTCAAATTCTCTTGTAATATTAGCAAAACAATTACCTCCGTATAGGATTTTCGTCGGAGAATATAAAAAGCGAGCTGGGCCCCGGAGTAGCGGGCTGGTGCGCGCCGCCCATGGTATCAGCTGGCGCCGCGCGAGCCTGCGCGCCCGCCGCCTCCTGCGCTGCCGCCAACCTGGAAACCATTGTGTTATATTTTAAAAACAATAGTTTAAATAGTATTATTTACTTATTTTGACAATAATAATAAAAATAGAAAATATAAAATAATAAACTTCCTGCCGATCGACCATATCGGTTATCGGTATTAATATATTGGTTATGGGTTCAAAGGGAACTTAAAACCAAACTCACGATATATCTCGCACACAGTAGAGTTGGCCGAAGGAATCTAGTTTTAAAACATACCATTCCCCTCTTCCGCCGAATTCTGGCATTGCGTATTTTAGTGGCGTAACTCAACGCCGCGCTTTGCCTCGACATCAGAGCGAAGAAATGGAAATATAAATTTAAATAAATATTTCATTTTCTCGAGTGGGGATCGAACCCACAACTAGTCGCACTTAGTGCCCCTGAGCCATGACTGGCGCCAACTTTTATTCAATTAATATAATTTATTATTATACTATGTATATAGGTTACCCGATCTAGAAAATAAACGTAATTGTAAAAAAAAATCTGTCTTTATTTATGTCATATATTTTTTAACTTAGTGCATCTAAATGAAATAAGAAAAACGAAATTAGTAATAAGCCAATGCCTTCTCCATTTCTCGTCCATAAAAAAACATTACCGTTGGATTACGGAACCCAATAAACGTCATTTTTCTCAAATGCAAAATCCAAATACAAATCTGCATACAGATTTGAACTCATTACCATCCTTTTAAGCCGCACAAGTCCTTATTATACCTCTACGTCACGTCAATCCCGCATATTGCATGTCTAACTTCAATATCACGTTATATGACGTTTGTAAGCACGCTGTTATTATCAATTGAAAGTAAAGTGGTGAGTCGGGCTGGTATTATCTTCAATAGGAAAATAGAAAAATTGTTATTTATTATTTAGGTGTAAGGTGTTCGCATATATTGGATTGACAATTTCCTGGAGAGACCTTCTAGACCGATAAATCTACAGCTCTGAAATTTTGCAGGAACGTTGTGGACGACGCGGTGGTCCCAGTGATGTAGTTTGGTGATAATTGTTATTGTAGTTTTTGAGTAAATAATCAAAATGTGTCCCACAGAGTTAAGCCGTAGAACGTTTTGAAATACACGCGCAAAGATTGAACTTTCAAAGTCAAAGTCAAAGTCAAAATATCTTTATTCCATAAAAATGCTTAACATTCACTTGGACATGTCATAAAAGATAAAAAAAAAATGGAAAACAAAATAACCAAAAAAAATGTGCAATTTTGACTTGAAAAAAGCCCGTTCAAATGGTTGAGCTCATGAGAAGATACAGGCAAAGAAACTCATGGCCACTCTTTTTAAATGCCAACATTTGTTATAAATCACAATTAACAATTTTAACTTAGAAATAGAGCAACTCATTTCCAAACATCTTTATCGCGAACATAATCTTTAACAGAGTAATAAGCTTTTTGGCAGAGCCTGTGCTTTACCACTTTTTTAAATTTGTTCAGTGATAAATTAACCACGTCGTTTGGAAGTTTGTTATAAAAGAGTATACTTTGACCTACGAATGAGTGAGACACTTTATGGAGCCTAGAGAAGGGCACAGCAAGCTTATTTTTATTTCTTAAATTATATTGATGGAGGTCACTGTTTTTATTAAATTTATTAATATTCTTATGCACATATACTAAGTTGTCGTAAATACAGGGTGAGTCATATTGAACTTTCCGATTTCAATAAGGTGTGTATTAAAAACAAAGCGACATGCAGTAAAAATTATTTTATTGTTTGAAAGCACATAACATGCAGTTTTAATTTAGTTGGTTTTAAAAATGATATCCTGTAAATGTCTACCTCCATTGACCACACACTGCTGAAGCCTTTCCCGGAAGTTGTCCATTACTCGTCGAGTCATATTCAGCGGAATATTTTCTTGAATGATTTCTTCCGTGATTGCAGCCTTCAGTTCATCGATGGTTCGGGGACGATGCGTGTACACCTTTTCCTTCAGGTAACCCCAGAGAAAGAAATCGCAGGGGGTTAAATCAGGTGATCTCGGCGGCCACCCAACGTCACCTCGCAAAGAAATGAGATGACCGGGAAACATTTGTCGCAGGATTTCCATTGAATGCCTGGATGTATGGGCTGTAGCACCATCTTGTTGGAACCAGATGTTATCGTTGTCATGATTCTGCGTTAATTCCTCCAATTTCGGTTTCAGAAAAGTTTCAAGCATGTCGCAATACCGAGCAGAGGTAACTGTGACGACTTGACCATCTTCTTACAAAAAAATGGGACCCACACACCAAACTCTGCAATAGCGCACCACACTGTCACTCGAGGGCTGTGAAGTGGTCGTTCGTGTAGGTTTCGTGGGTTATTCTCAGCCCAGTATCGAAAATTCTGTTTGTTGACAGTTCCGGCGAGGTGAAAATGTGCCTCATCACTGAAGATCAAAACAGCAGTGCGGGGTATCTGCTGAATGTCGCGGCATAAATTTGTTCGTGTGTCTAAGTCTCTAACTGTTAATTCTTGCACTACCTGAATCTTGTATGGGTGAAATTTAAGGTCTCTATGCAGTATTCTGCGGACACTACTGAAAGATAATCCTAGTGAAGCGGCATGTTTCCGAACAGAACGCCGAGGGGATTGTTGAATTGAAGCCCGCACTCTATCCACGTTTTCCGCTGACGTTGACGTCCTAATTCGGCCTTGTGGTCTTGTTTTTAATGCTGATGATGTTGCTCTAAAATTTGATACCCAATTTCTGATTGTTGGTCCAGTGGGAATGGGATCACGTCGACCAATAGCAAAATGTAAACGGAACGCACGCTGTGTTGTGATAACGGAGCCGCCATTTTTAATAAACTCTTCAACTACGAACGCACGATGTTGTCCCGACCAAGCCATTGCTCACACTAAAACTGCATGTCATGGCGCGTCTAATGACACCATCCCCACCCTTCTACTCCTTCCCTTCTTCGTGCAACGTCCTTCCAAAACCAGAAAGTTCAATATGACTCACCCTGTATATTGGGAGTGTAGTGTGAGGATGTTAAAGTCTTTAAATTTATTCCTTAGTGACTCCCGTGGACCCATTTTATAGACTGCTCGGACAGCCCGTTTTTGGAGCACAAAAACGGTATCTATGTCAGCGGCACTACCCCAAAGTAATAGGCCGTAAGACATAATGCTATGAAAATAGCTGAAGTATACTAAACGCGCGGTGTCAACATCGGTCAGTTAACGAATCTTGCGGATAGCATACGCTGCGGAACTAAGTCTACCAGATAAAGTTTCTATATGCGGACCCCATTGTAACTTAGCATCTAATGTTATACCTAAGAAAACAGTTTCATTAACTACTTTAAGTTCCTTATTGTTCATCAAAACCCTGGTTTCTACTTGTTGAACATTCTTAGTAAAGAACCTGATACATTTAGTTTTACTACTATTTAAAAGCAAGTTATTGGCACTAAACCAGTGCAATATCCTAGAAAGAGCATTGTTTACATCGTCAATTTCCAATTGCTGTCTATTAACCTTAAAAACTAAAGATGTATCATCTGCAAACAACACCATTTCACAGATATCTCTCATAAGGTGAGGTAAGTCATTAATGTACAAAAGGAACAAAAACGGACCCAGAATAGAGCCTTGTGGCACCCCTAATGCTACAGGTGACCCGTGTGATAGTTTCCCGTTGACATTTACCTTTTGAATCCTATCACTTAAATAAGAAGTGAGAAGATCCAAAGCAATGCCTCTTATACCATAGTGGTGTAGCTTCCTGATAAGAGTTTTATGCTGCACACAATCAAATGCTTTGGATAAGTCACAAAACACCCCAAAGGCATCACGTGACTCCTCCCAAGCCGCGAATACACTCTCTAATAATTTGACCCCAGCATCAGATGTTGACCTTCCACGAGTGAAACCAAATTGACCTGTGTGCAGTAATTTATTTTTATTAAAATAAGTAAGAAGCTGACTGAGTATCAGCTTTTCAAAAATTTTACTAAACGTAGGTAGTACTGAAATCGGTCTGAAATTTGTGGGGTCTTGCGTACTACCTGATTTAAACAATGGAGTTATTTTACTATATTTCATCAAATCAGGAAACACTCCACAATCAATACATCTATTAAAAATTGACTAACCTAACCCAGCGTGTGCGGACAAAATAGAAAATTTCGCAAAATTTTGCGTAACATAGCTTCACGTAGCTCCACCCGCCGTGCACCGCAAGTGGAGGATCCTAGTATAACAATACTTACAAAAATATAATCTTGGCTATGGTCATGTATTTATTGGTGAGTTTGGAGATATTAATAAATATTCTGTTATTTTTTTATTGAACTTGATTCAAAAGTAAATCTAAAATTATAGGTCGGAGGAAAAGTCCAGTTCTCTTCTCTTTAACGCAAAACGTAATCGCACGTGTTGTTTCTCGCATATAGAAATGAAAATATTAACAATATATATCAGCAGTATATAAGGCAGATGACTCCAAATAAAGAGAAACAGTAAGCAAAAATCATTCTCCAAAATATATTTTTTCAAAACTATCTTAAAATTAACCCTCAAGTTACCCTTAATATAGTATTTGCTGTTATATTTCTTTGAACCTAAATTAATATACAGGGTGGAAGAGGCAGCGCTTCTTTTATTGAAACTGCATATAGGGTAATATATTTCAAACCCACACCTAAGAAATTAATCAAGGTACCTCAACAGTTTGGACGTAGTAATTTTTTTTCATTTCACGATTTTTATCCATGCCTGTATTTCGTGTGAAGCACACGTACGTGTGCGACGTTTCCGATTTGACAGGTAAGCGTGTGCGTGCCTATGTTATACTTTACAAATGGCGTTTTATTTCAAAACGATAATTTTATTATTTATTTTGTTTGAAAAAATAACTTTTTTATTTTTGGTAATTATTTTTTTTTCCGAATTATATTAGGCTTTTATAGAGTAGTTAAAACTGTTGTTTCATTTAAAGTGGTGCTGACAATTCCACCCTGTATATAGGATAGGCTAGGGTAGGAACGTGTACGATATCGCGTGCCTAACGACGTTAGCTATGATGTTAGAGCCGAGAAGTATAATAACATTATCATTGGCAATTAAACGTAAATTTTGTTATTTATGCTTAAGTTCCTTTAAGTTTCATATTAGTTTTACTATAATTAAAACAGCAATAATTTACATTTATTTAAATGGCCTCCTCTCTCCTCTCCTGGCCTCGTTCTTTTTACTAAAGGATTATTTTTTTTGAGTATTTAAAGTACAAATGACGATGATTTAAAGTACCAAAAATGTACAATACATTGCACTTCCAATAAACACTAGCAGTTCCTTTAGTTTTCATTAGTAACATAATCTATATACATAAAATCGAAAGGTCACTCACTCATCACGAAATCTCAGAAACTACAAGTGCTAGGAATCTCAAATTTTGCATAGGAGTTACTTATAGGACGTAGGTGCTCGCTAAGACGGGAATATTCGACTTCAAAGGGGTTGTTTTTGGGGTCGTTTGTATGAAACTTCGTTACTACAAATGCTAGGATTCTCAAATTTTGACGTCACTAGGACGTAGTCATGGAGACAGAAATTAATAATAACATAGTTCACGCGGGTGAAACCGCGAGCGGGCCGCTAGTATTTCATATATTTGCAAGGAGTCTTTTAGATATGGTCATAAAAATTACTATAAAAAACTATAGATCATACATTTTTCACATTAAATAAGAATGACCTAAATTCTAAATAAAAAATTGAGATAGGTAGATAAAGAGTCACTCATGCTTTTACTGAAATAGCCATATTGTTGCATTGTGCTCTGGTATACACTAAATATTATTTTGTTGCTTCAAAATGGTATATTTGAAAATAAGTATTTATTCATTCCGCCATCGTGGCCAAATAGAAGAGAAAATAGAGATATTTCAGTGAAAATCGAAAATTTGGGGGTCGAAATGGGTACTTGAGGGAGAGATTATGTAAAAATTATCGTATTTTTTTCTATATAATATGTATTAAGAAAAAACACTATGCTGGGTTCACTCAACAATATCTCGAAATAAGGCGGCAAGTAAAAAACGGAATGTCTTAGCACTAGCTTTTTTAGCTGAGAAAACAGCTATTTTAGCTTTTTTATTTTAGATTTCTTATTCAAATACAATTAAATTACAATTTTATTTTTCGAATTCTTTTATGGATCACTGTTCAAATAAAGTAAGTAGTATTATTTTTTTATAGTGTCACGCTGTATCACGTACATACCGCAAGATAGGCAAATGGAACATGAGAACTTAGTGTTAAAATACTGACGTTCCCCACTTTCTATCGAATTCTAGAGGCATAGAAATTCCCCTAAGTGGGAATCGAATCCACAAACCTCTCTCACACCCAACATTTACAGACGCCCGCCCGCTAAAAGCTTTTAAAAATTATTAAACATTCCCAACAGTCGCATTCACAAAATATACAATAGCTCTAAAAAAAAAAAATTAAAAAAAAACTACCCCAGTATGAAATTAGTTGAAAGCATATTGTAGCATCTGATAAACGTCGTACGCCCCTTTTGTGCCCCCCAGAGACGAGTTGGGGCACGTATAAAACTATTAATTAATCTAATGCATTTCGTTAGCTTCCCTATAGCTTCCATATAGGGCTTGTGGGTTGGCACTGACCTATATTCTGATTTCACAGTATGCGTGCGGTTTTGTTGTATCAAAACAAAGATTCAATATCGCTTCTGTTTGGGTGTATTTGACAATACGAGAAGTAAGTTAGTATACGAATAAGCTTGTTAAGCTGTGTTCAGTGAATGTAGAATATGATATTGTTTATATTATTCCGTATTGAGGGCGTAATGGCGCGGGGGCACGAGCGTAAACGCGACGGTTATGGGTTCAATTCCCACTCGGGGATTGAAATCTATATATATAAAATCGAAAGGTCACTCACTCATCACGAAATCTCAGAAACTACATGTGCTAGGAATCTAAAATTTTGCATAGGAGTTACTTATAGGACGTAGGTGCTCGCTAAGACGGGAATTTGTAATATTCGACTTCTAAGGGGTTGTTTTTGGGGTTGAAGGTTTGTATGAAATTTCGTTACTACAAATGCTGGGAGTCTCAAATTTTGCATGGACGTCACTTATAGGACGTAGGTACACATGGAGACAGAAATTAATAATAAAGTAGTTCACGCAGGCGAAGCCGCGGGCGGGCCGCTAGTATTTAATATTTTCATTTTCTCGCTCTCAAAACGAGTCAAATGCATTGAGTTCCTTTAATGGACACAGAATGCCTTAAGCATTCCGCGGACAGTGGAAATTATACACGGGAAGTACAAATTATAATAGTTAACATAATTTACGTAAGTACGTCAATTTGGATTAAATAAACTAATTATAAACTTAAAAAATATAAGTTTATTATTATTTTTTATGAAATACACAACTTGATTTTTTTTATATACAAATTTCGATTCGACCTTTACGTGATCTCCAGAAAACCTACAAGAGTTCTGTTTTTTTCGGAGGTACGGAATCTCTGAAACATTTATTTTTTAAACATTTAATAATCCCTGATAAGATTTACAAACGTTACGCTCCGCTAAGCGTCTGTAGCTTTAAAGTTTATATTAACATAGAAAAATATACTTAAAACATATATTTTGACATGGCAAAGTACGACATTGACCCCACCACCAAAAGCAATGTTTCTGAGACGGTTCAAGAGTGGAGAGTTAGAGAGCATTTATAAGAAGTTATTTATTCTTATATCGCTAAATATGTATATTTTTTCATCTCCAGCTTCAGGTTTTATTCTGTACATAGCAGGATAGGCAGGAATATTTAATGTAAAGATACTATATTCGACAATTTCCGCCGATTTTTCGGAATATTGCGGGTTGAGCGGCGGAACTAAACGCTGCGGTTTGCCTCGTCGTTGCCAAAAAGTCTAAAATACATATTTATTAGATAGATGTGCATTTTACCAAAGCAGTTATTAGCTTATAAAATTGACTCATCGATTTAGGTCAATAGAGCAGCTAATACCGAGAATAGCGTGACAATTCCGTTTTGAACAGCTACCCTATAGCTTAATTACCTTAGCCTTGTCACCAACTTAATACAATACGTGGAGCTAACTTGTAATATTTTTCCAATAAACGTGTTTTAAAATTTATATTTGGAAAATAATATGATTTTACAAAATTATTATATTTGTTGTTTTTGTATCTCATTTAGAAAATGGAAATTGCGGACGAAACTTACACCTAATTTACAAAACCTTTTCGTATAATAGAATGATAATTATGGAAAAAGATAATTTCGGAATTTGTTTATAGTAAACACATATAAATAACATCACTCATCTTACATTTTTTAGTGTTTACTCGCTGAAGAAAAAGAAACTAAATAAAATATATTTTTATCTTAGTTCATCAGAATGTAATAACTATAGAGGGATAAGAAACCGTTAAATACCATAGTTTAAGTAATATGGTAGTGAAAACTTTAAATGAAAAACATACCCTGGAAATAACATGTTTGTCTTAAGAAGAAAATAAAACACTTATTTTTATAGAACAACATGTCTAGACACAAGTTTTTATCTAGGAAACGTTAACAATCTATCAAATAAAGATAAAAAATTGAATCAGTAGACAGAGCGAACCTAGTGTTAAGACACTCCGTTCTCCACTTTCCACCCCATTAGGTATTACCCGTTGAGCAGAGGAACTCAACGCCGCGCTTTTGCTTTGGTGCCAGAGGGAAGACATGGAAACGATAAAAAATACCCATAATCCTTGCGTTACAGTCACACCTCTGTGCTCCAGCGTCACGAGCTCATCAAATCAAATAAAGATATTTAGTAAAATATTAAGTAAATAAACGTTACTAATTTTCACCAAAATTCTTTTCTTTCAAAATTTAATTTTTTTAAATGATATTTTTTTAATAAAATGTCTTATACCATGTGAATATTTCATGTGAATTTGATTATTTTTTTATGTATAAATAAATAAATCCAGTTACAGTGCAGGTTCAATTATAAGCGGGGGGGCTTAATTATAAGTAATTGCAAATGCATTTTCTAAATTCTGTTTGGTTATGTAATTTAACTAATACTTCTATAAACGTGATGGTTGTGGGGTCGATTCCCACTCCGAGGAATAAATTATTGTCGTTGTTTTTAGTTTTCATAGCAAGAAGATCTCAACGATCTCTTAAAAATTGGGCGGTAAGTTGAGCGAACTGAGTGTTTTGACACTAGCCACCCTTAACCTATAATGCTTATCGGGGACACGGTGAAGGTAAAAAAGTGGTATGCAAGTCCACAAAATAGCATTCACCTATAAATAACACAGCTGCCCCAACTGTATAAAAAAATATTTAAGTTAAAATTTATTGGAACACCTTTTTAATAAAAAAAAAATAAATATCGCCAGATAGCATTTATGATAAGGCCTTCGAATTAACACATCATCAATATTCTTAAGAATTTTCAATACCCCACGGGGGTCACTGAGGCAGGGTTGAGAAACCAGGTCGAGTGATCAGCGGTACTGAAGGATGCGCATCTTGGCCTTCAAACGCCTCATTAACTATACCCTCGAAGTATTGTCGTCTGGCTATAGAAAGACGTCTTGGTCAACCAAATCAAATTATTCACTTCCCATTATAAAATAGTAGAGAAAATGTCTAATGAGAGATATCTTATTGGATAAGTTTTTTCGTAATTTGAACCTGCACAATAACGTTGCTAAGATATATGATAATGTTTAAGTATACGGCCCCCATTTTCAGCTGCGTTCTGGACGCTGGGCTGTTGAGTGGCGGAACACAACGCCACGCCTTACCTCGACACCAGAGCGAAAATCATGAAAATATTAGATATTTTTTTTACAGTCACACGCTTGTGCCCTAGCCACAAATGGACTCACGCCAGATACTTCTATAGATACTATTATATATGCTAAACTCACATTGTATAGAAAACACTTGAAACAGATTGTACGGTAAGAAAGAGACAATAAAAGTATGCTGCGTAGAACGCCGAAATTTAGCATGTACTTTTTAAAAAATGTATGGAAGCAATTAACGAGTATTTCCCGAAATTCCTACGGAAACGAGAAAAGTCTGTTATTGTACATACTACTATATGATTTTGTTTAGTTTTAATCTATCGAAATGTCAAATAAATTAAACATTGTACATACCCATTATTTGCCATTTATAAAACAAAAATATATAAATCACATTTTCTTTAGTAAATTATTTCTTACTTTTTGATATAAAACCACAATATAACACGATTAATATTAAAATGTAAACGTACAACCTGCATATTGAGATGTCAACTGTCAAATATCAGTATTTATTTTTTGTGTACCCTACAAGATATCTAGAAAAAAAAAATTATTACTTTATTTTCTCGTAGTAAATTTTGCATTAGTTTTTTTTTATATTACCTAATATAAAAAGTGTTATAGCATGAAAATATTGTTATACATATAAACAATATTTATATTGTCAAATAATTATCATTTTTGCCGTTGGTTGTGTTGCTTGAAATTTTTTTTAGCCTAATTTTTATTCTAATTCTAAATTTAAATTCAGTCACTTGTCAAAATTTTACAAAATGGTGTTAAGTGATTGTTTTTCATATTTTTTTTGTAGTAGGTAGCTAAGAATAGATAAAGAACAGGTCAAGAATTATGGGAATAGAAATGTTATAGCTTTAAATTCATCTTTATGGTTAAATTTATAATTTGTATATTATTTTTTAAAAAATAGTTACATCTTTACTACTACTACTACAGATATATTATACACTGATAAATAATCTATATATATAAAAGGACTTGTCCTCACTGACTGAGGTAAGACGCACGCACAGCCGTAACCGCTGTGCGTAGAAACGTTAAATTTGGACAGATGTTTACTTTCGTAATCCGGACATCCACTAAGAAGGGATTTTGAAAAATTTTAACCCTAAAGGGGTGAAATAAGGGTTCAAAGTTTGTATGGAAAAAAATTTTAATCCTCATCAATTTTTATAAAATTTGAAATTTAGATTTTTAAAAGTATTTAATTAAACACGTGTTTCATCGTTTTCTAGAATTCTCCCCCTAAGGGTGCAAATAAGGGGTTGAAAGTTTGTATGGAAATATTCTTAAATCGCCACCGATTTTTATAAAATTTGAAATTTAGACTCTTAAAAATATTTCATTGAACACATGTTTCATGGGTTATTAGAATTCACTCCTAAATACGCAAGCGAAGCTGCGCGCGTCCGCTAGTCTATATATATAAAAGGACTTGTCCTTACTGACTGAGGTAAGACGCACGCACAGCCGTAACCGCTAATGGTAGAAACGTGAAATTTGGACAGATGTTTACTTTCATAATCTGGACATCCACTAAGAAGGGATTTTGAAAAATTTTAACCCTAAAGGGGTAAAATAGAGGTCCAAAGTTTGTATGGAAAAAAATTTAAATTGGCACCGATTTTTATAAAATTCTAAATTTAGATTTTTAAAAGTATTTAATTGAACACGTGTTTCATCGTTTTCTGGAATTCTCCCTCTAAGGGTGCAAATAAGGGGTTGAAAGTTTGTATGGAAAAATTCTTAAATCGCCACCGATTTTTATAAAATTTGATATTTAGACTCTTAAAAATATTTAATTGAACATGTGTTTCATGGTTTTCTAGAATTCACCCCTTAAGAGTGCAAATAAGGGGTTGAAAGTTTGTATGGAAAAATCTTTAAATCGCAACCGATTTTTATAAAATTTGAAATTTAGACTCTTAAAAATATTTCATCGAACACATGTTTCATGGGTTATTAGAATTCATTCACCCTAAATACGCAAGCGAAGCTGCGCGCGTCCGCTAGTATATTTATAAATTAAGAATTAGACCAATTTAAAACTATAATACTTTTTATTTTGTACTGTATTGTATTATTTCGTTTATTGATTTACTTATAACGAATTATTACCAATGAATTATTATTATTTACTTACAATGAATATTAGCAGTTTCAAATATTTTCTTGTTATAAATATAAAAAGGAATACTATAAATTAAGGAAAGTAGTTTAATATAACTTGAGGAAAAGAAATATTTAATATTTTCATTTTCTCGCTTTGGTAACGCCGCAAAGGGCAGCGTTGAATTCCGCCACCAAACACGCAACAATGCCTACAGAATTTGGCGGAAAGTGGGGTGAAAGACGTCTTAACATTATGTTACCTCTGCCTACCCTACTAAATGGGGGATGCAGAGTGAAGCTGCATGAATAAAAATAATAAATACATTTACTAAGACCACTCATCTATAAAGTACCTACGAAATCATTATTGACCAGCCAAAAAAATCACACAGACCAAACATCCCGAAAATGCAAATACTTTAAAATAAAAACTGCGTTCACAAAGAAAAATGGCCGATCACCGCTTGACGTTGATAAATTATAATATACGCCATAGGGTTCCCCGGGACCCATTACCATAACGGCGGGGGTGACCTCGATGCCTATATCTAAGAAAAAATATTTTCTGGGTTAGTTCCAACGCGTCTCTCTGAGAGGCTGTAGACGCGACGGCGCCGGACTAACCCGACTTGGGGGCGCCGGGCGCCGCAGCGAACTGCCCTCCTATGCGCGTAGTCTCATGGCTGATGGCTGCCACTTTATATATTATGGATATTTTTATCTAATTTGTATGATATGGTTTATGATATAGAGAAATATTTTAGTATCACTTTTGATAGTTATTGAATAATTCCCAAGGAGGCTAATGATATAGAGTATATAACGTACATACATGTGTAGATAATACTGATTATATTAGAAATTATATTTTAACATAGCTTAAAGCACAAACAATTAAAGCAAGAAAAAAACATTTAATATTTTGCAATAGCAATAACGCTGTATCCCGCGTGTAGCATGGTAGGCAGAGAGAGCCTAGTGTTAAGATACTCCGCTCTCCACTTTCCGCTAGGGAAGGAAAGATTCTGGATTCCTTTCGTGATGAGTTGCAGAACTAACGTCGTGATTTACCTCTACACCAGACCGAAATATCCTAAATATTTAATTTTCAAACCTGTCTCGTTTATAGTCGAACTGCGCCATGACTGGTTTCAAATTACTAGTAGTCTAGTTAAATCTATATAAATGACCACTATAAAACAACCTAGCAATACATAAAAACATCTTAATTCCACCAAACAAGCGAAAGGCAGAGGGTCATTTATTTGACATCAACAAGAGTGACGCAAGGCTGGCTGGCGTGGGTGTTTACTGCTTCTAGGAATCGAGGCACAGACTAGCTACGCGCGTGCGAGGGTGTCGCTTGGAAAAAGGTTCGATAACATATTTTATTTAATGAGTTTTTTTGATTTAAATTAAATGTTTAATTTTTTCTGGATTTTGTATAATAGTGTTTTTCTTTTCCCGCGTATAGCAGGATAGGCAGTGGATATTTAATTAACATGTGTGTTTTAACAAACACTTCGTTCCTTTCTTTCTTCTGATTTTTGAGGCGTTGCGTGTAAAGTAATAGAACTCAACTGTTTTGCCTTGGTACCAGAACGAAGAAATGATAATATTAATAAGTTATTATTATTCATGCCCCCGAGTGGGAATCGAAACCACAACCGTCGCGTTACATTCACACATTTGTGCCTCTACGCTACGACCGCCTTAATGTTAATTTTATTGTAATTATTTTAAGGTTATGAGATTTTTTTTGTTATTTAAGCATGTACATCTTTTTAATACCGTAAAATATATATCAAGCTTAAAAAATTAAATTAAAAAAATTAAATCCTTCTTTAAAATAATAAATAAGAAAACACAATTACACATCTTAATTTCCTCCATATATATAAAAAAAAACAAAACCCCAAAAGTAGTTAATGAACGCGTCCATTACGTAACAGTTGCAGCTTGGATGTTGGCCAGACGCCTGTCCTTGCTCCTTCCGAAGACGGGGCGGCGCCGATGAGGCTATGGGCTATGGGTATGCCGATAGAGGTCGATGGGTACGCATTTCTCTAGCAAATTCGCGATCCGAACAAATGTTCTTAGTTCAGCATCAATTTATGCTTTTTCTTTTATGTTATTATATTAGGTTTATTATATGTAGGTACATAAGTAAGTTTCATAAATACAAGTTTTTATAAATGAGGAATCATTTTTAAATGAATCTATTAAGCAAAAAATATATGACACATATTATTTCCTACAAGTACACTATACTTTCATATATATTAGTTTTTATACCAATACAATTCGTTTAATTGCAATAAAAATTCAAATTAAAAGAACAAGTTAATAAAACTCTTAATAAAACGTCTGTTAATATAATTAACAGATTTTCAGTTTACTGTAATTTAAAAAAAAATACATTTTTGCCTACCCACGGGCCTATTATAGTTGAACTATACAAAATCTTTACATAAATTAAAGTTTCATCTAAATTCGTTCGGGGGATTTTGCATAAAATGGAATATCTATCGAATATCCATCCTCACGAACAAAACTCATCCATTCTCACGATCTTTATAATATTAGTAAGATAGGAAATACAAAAGTCAATTGACCCTTTTTTGAATGAAAACAGTTTTCATACATCGTTGTTAAGGTTTTTTGAAGTTTAATTTTGTACTATTTTTTTAATTCCTATTGTAAAAAGACAAATGGATATTGAATTATTAAGTTCTGCTTTGCATAAGTTCTAAAAGAAAGAAAATAGAGAACGGAGTGTCTCAACATTAGGTTCCCTCTGCCTACCCTGCGGTGTGCGGGATACAGCGTGAAGCTGATTTTTTTAATATACTAAGCTTTCATTATCATATTGAGTCCCATTAAATCGTTGTATCGTAATAATTTTACCTATGCGTGTATAACCGATTACCACGGCTAAGTGCTTTTCTCATTTTATTTATAGACAGCAAAAGGTTCGTAGGCTTCGCTGGAAATACCCGTAAAATGACGGGTCAATATTGATTTTAATATATTCATTTAAAGTTTAAAAAAAAATCTGCTTCACGCTGTATCCCGTAGCAGGGTAATCTGAGGGAACCTAGTTAAGTCAGTCCGTTCCCCAATTTCCCCCGAATTCTGAAGGCATTGCGTGTTGAGTGAGCTTTGCTCGACACCAGAGCGAAGAAACGAAACAAGTGATGTTAAAATATGCAATCGCTTGTTAAATGAATGTTTTATTAATATTATTTAATTTTTTTATTATAATGAACAGGAAAAGAAATTGTTGCGGAAAAGACTGGCCTTAATTAAAGCACGAGGTGTCTGTATGTATGAGTATGTAGGTAACTGGTACATGTTATTTTTACCGATTATTAATAAATATATTATTAAATATGTCAGGCCATAGGGAGTCGTTGCACAAGGGCACAAGGTGTGACTGTAGTAGCGGTTCGATTCCCACTCAATGGACTGAAAAATGTAATACTTTCGTTTCTTCGCCCTGGTATGGAGGCAAAACACGGCGTTGAGTTTCGCCACTCAACACGCAATTCCTTCTTCCTCGTTATTTGGCAGAATACAAATTAAATCTTTTAAACATATATAATATTTGTATCTCTTTAGATTAGCTTATTTCGTCTCGCGTATTATAGAATTTGAAATCTCAACATGAATTTCGCTGTAATGTACGTTTTTTTCCACCACCACGAAAGTAAAACCTAGTGATACTTCACTCTATCATCCTTTTAAAACAGTTATATATAGTTTTCTCAATAAACTCTAGTGGTGTCCGAAAACACTACTCATTTTGACTTGTCATTGTCAAATAAACTGACATAATTTTGTTACTATGACAATTGAGTTCACAATTTATCTAAATTCGTTCATTATCTTCTGTTTACATGTCAAATACATTATAAATGTGTACACTGTTGACCTACTAGATATAGAAATATTTGTGACATTTCTAGCAATATACGTGTATTACTTTTTTTCATCAATATTATTTTTGAGGCAGTCGTAGCCCAGTCGCTTTGAATTCGGCGGAAAGTGGGGAACGGAGTGTTTTAACACTAGGTTCCCTCTGCTTACCCGGCTGTGGGCTAAATACATTGTAAACAAATAAAACTTCAAAGGACGTACTACAGACATATACTATGTAAGATATCTCTATAAGTATTGCATTCTAGTAAACAAGTGGTACTTGTTGACTTTCTAGTTACTGATATTAATAACCAGTGGATACTATTATCTTATTTATTTATGATAAGATAATGTATTTATTATTAAGTATAGAAGAAGTGTTTATCAGGAAAATATTTTTCCACATATCTTTTATCATATTTCGAACTAGAGGTCCCCACGTGGCTTCACCGGCTTGTAAATCACAAGTATTTATTTGTAAACCGATCGAAATAAAACAAACACTAAATGTTAAGTGAAGCTAAAAAAGATAAGTATCCAATAGTGAAAACTTAAATTAGTTAAGCCGTTTCTGAGATTAGTGTGAAGAAACGCACAGATAAATAGACAAAACAAATAAAAATCATTGTTTTGGGACCTATTACTTTAATAAAGGCCGCCAATAACATTTTTTCTTGTATAACTTCCATGTACAGACGCCGATCCGTTACTTTTTTAAGTATATAAATATAATCTTTACTTAAAAGACTGTCTGTCGTTGATTTTCTCGTATTTTTATATAAAAAAAATAATGACCTATAACTATTATATAATAAGTAAGAAGGTTTTGTAAGAAAAAAATATATATTTTACTTCGTCAAAAGAGGTAACCGAAGCCTCGATTAACCGATGAAAACCTACCATACAATAAACTCAAAGACGTTCGAGTGAAAAGCTTGAAGACCCCCAACGACCATGAAGAGAATAATGACGATGTTGATGAAGATATTGCTGTTTAGTATTTGTTTTTGTATAAATTTTAATATTTAAATCAAATATTTATATGAAACCTATGTTATTAATGTAATTATTTATGTTTACATTTTCACTTTGCCTAAAAACATCATTGAATGAATTATTAATAATTTATTTTCCAATTAAATTTCAATGAAATGTGAAAGGGGAAATTGCATTTTTTTTATTTTTTATAGCAAGTAAGAAATTAAATTAAAATTATAAATATCTTGTACGTTAAGGTTACTAAACCATAGTAAGAAGATACGATAAAGTTATTTAAATTATTTCTATATCAAATAAATAATATTTATGGGAGTAAGAAGTCCTTTTGGTATATAAGTTCCACGCCTCAAATCCAATGACTGAGTGAATTCAAATTCAAAATTCAAATAGATTATGACTTTTTTGTTTATTATAGAGTGACAAAATAAATAATCTCATATATATGTACATAATAAAAAAAGTAAGTATATAACTATATTAATATTTTATTAATTGCAACACGATTTTATTGATATTTTTATTATTATATTCTGAATTATAGAAGTTGGTACATATCTCGTGTTCTACTAGACTGATAGTTAAAAATATTTAGTTATCTCATATAAGGATCTGATAATGAGATACTCTTCCTATTTCCTACTAGCGGACGCGCGCAGCTTCGCTTGCGTATTTAAGGGTGAATTCTAATAACCCATGAAACATGTGTTCAATGAAATATTTTTAAGTGTCTAAATTTCAAATTTTATAAAAATTGGTGGCGATTTAAAGATTTTTCCATACAAACTTTCAACCCCTTATTTGCACCCTTAGGGGGTGAATTCTAGAAAACCATGAAACATATGTTCAATTAAATATTTTTAAGAGTCTAAATATCAAATTTTATAAAAATCGGTGGCGATTTAAGAATTTTCCCATACAAACTTTCAACCCCTTATTTGCAGCCTTAGGGGGTGAATTCTAGAAAACCATGAAACATGTGTTTAATTATATGCGTTTAAGAGTCTGAATTTCAAATTTTATAAAAATTGGTAACGATTTCAAAAAAAACCTATACAAACTTTCAACCCCATATTTGCACCCTTAGGGGAAGAATTCTAGAAAACGATGAAACACGTATTCAATTAAATACTTTTAAATATCTAAATTTCAAATTTTATTAAAATCGGTGCCAATTTTTTTTTTCCATACAAATTTTGAACCCCTATTTCACCCCTTTAGGGTAAAAATTTTTCAAAATCCCTTCTTAGTGGATGTCCAGATTACGAAAGTAAACTTTTGCCCAAATTTCACGTTTCTACGCACAGCGGTTACGTCTGTGCGTGCGTCTTACCTCAGTCAGTGAGGACAAGTCCTTTTATATATATAGATAACAGCAAAACTGAAAACGTATTTAATGAAAACAACAAATATGTTCGTATCTATGCAAAACTTTGTATACCGACACTTTGCTAAATGAAGAAATCTACTAAATGAAGGTTTTTTATTCATAACTTTAACTTTAATTAATAACTTTTTCTTATTTCAAATCAAAATTACCAAATTTTTACTGATTTTTAGATACATTTATTAATAAAATATATGTCAAAAACACATATATTTTAATTGTTGTTGTTGTTCTTTATCTGGTGAACATACTGTAAAAAGGAGAATTATCTCCTTTTTACAGTATGTTAATAAACAATAGGAGAATGCACGTTAAAAAGACATCAAGCCAAGATACTGCCTTCACCTTAAAATGTTAATTTGCAAACCATAACTGACCGTTTTGACCAAAAATGAGACGGTATCTATGTCGATTTGTGAAAAGAAAAAAAACAAATCACGATTTGCGAGGTGTCAAGCAAAGATCGGATATAGGCCAATTTCCCGACAAAAACGTCCGTCATACAGTCGCGAACGATACTGCAATACACTGCGAGTACTAGTTTAATTTATCAAATGTGTGTTTGTTTACATTGTTATGTATTCTATATGATGTATGAAGACAAAGCGCGAGGTTGGGTTCCGCCACTCAACACGCAATGTCTCCAGAATTCAGAAAGGAAAGGCGGAAAGTGGGGAACGGAGTATCTTAACACAATTTTCCCTCTGCCTACCCTGCTGTATGTGAGATGTAGGGCGAAGCTGAAAAAAAATTATGTATTTTTTTATAGTTTCCCGCTGTTTCCTCATTCGTTACAAGATACGAAAAGGGAGAAAAGGAAGCCGTGAACCTAATATTAACACTCCGTTCCCTATTTTCCGGAATTTTTATGTATTTTATTTTACTATTAAGTAATTTGTATTTTACTACTATTATTATACTTTAAAATTTAAGTATGAATTATTTTATATATTTTTCATAGTAATAAATATATTCATATAAAATAATAGATAACCATGTCTATATCAAGACATATATATAAAGTTTATAAATAAAGTAGACTACTTTTACTTTCTTTCTGTGATTCTCAAATAACTGTTTTTTTATAAATGCACATGCATAGTTATTCATATGATACTAAAACAGAAATAGACCTTTTTTAACTTTTTGACTGTCTAGCTGTCTTTCCGTTTGTACAGGCTAAACTCCGGAACACTGAATCAATTTCTATAGGTCTTTTATTGGAAGATAAACGCAGTGGAAGATCAAATTATAGGCTTTTTAGTTTCACACTGTATCCCGCACACAGCAGGGCAGAGAGAACCTAGTGTTGAGACACTCCGTTCCCCACATTCTGCCGAATCCTGAACTATAGGCTTTTATTTTGTATTTTTATTGAATATCTTTTAACGTTAAATTACCAAGCTAAAAAAGGACGAATATGTGTACATATAATAAAAATAACAATAACACTTTTTTGCACATAAAACCTTACACGTTGATATTTTGGCAAGTTTATATTTTTACATAATATGTGCAATGGCGAACTTATCACTGCAAGTGATTTCAAAGAACTTCTTTACATATATGTATATAAATAAATGTTGTGCACTTACATATATGTATATACAATTAATTAATATATATATTACATTATTTTTTTAAATTAAACTGTTACTTATTTTAGACTACGAAAGGGTCAGGAAAAATAAAATGTTAGCGTTAGCTTTGCAATTCATTATACGTGGTAATATTAAATGCCCCCAGCATTACAGTTTTATATATAGAAAGTGGTGTATAATTTTATCTAATCCAGCTTAAAACCTTCTCAATGCACGTGTTATGGAATTAAGTTAAGTAAATGTTTGTTTTATTTATAATCAAACAAAAAATTTGTTATACAAATACAAGAACGGACAAGCGCGAGTCGGGCTCTCGAGCTTTTTGTTAAATTCAGGCTTAGCTTAGCCAGAGCCCTTTCTTCTGATACCTTACTTAAACTAGGGGCTTTAATACAAAATTTTGCCTCCTTTTAAGGCTATTATTTTTTAGAATTTAACTACAAATGTATAGTTTTACCAGATTTTTACCTGAACTAGTACTGTCTGTAGATGCTAGCTGCCATATTTCATAATTCTAGATTAACTAGGAGTACCCTATGAATTTTGATTCCCTATATAATGTCAAAATACTCGTTTTTTGTTATGATAATTATATTCATATATGTATATATATAATATCCATCTATAATATTCTATAAATTCTTCTGCACGCCTACACACTTCTCCCACATGGTAATGTTGGATGAGAGAGAAGGTTCTTTTGCATATAACCAGCCTTTTGAGATCAATAAAAATAAAATAAGTAATAGTGATTCGATATTACTTCTATGAAACGTTTATATTTAAATCTATTTTCTTTTTCCATATCCAGCTAAAATAACTCTAAGCATTGGTAACGTCATTTAACACGTTATTTCTTTTAATAGTAAAAAATCTAAGAAAAATATTAAGACACTCCGTTCCTATTAAGACACTTCAGTTCACCAATTTCCACCGAATTCTGGAGGCATACGTGTTGAGTGGTGGAACAACGTATGGTCAACGTCGCACTTTTCCTCGATGCCAGAGCTAGTAAATGATGTAAATATTAAATATTTGATTTCATAGACTGGGAATCGAACTGATATCACAAAATTATGTTTTCACAAAATATTATATAACAATATCATAGCGGTGACAATACAAGATTAACTTCATACAACCCTACTGTGAGCGTTTCTCGGCTTAAATAGAAAGGCGGTGGAGCGTAGAGGCTGTGCTATACTATGTTAAATACTAATACTCTAAGGTGGAACGATGTTATTTATCCATTATTAATAATAAACTTCAAGTAGTAGATAGAATGATTTAGTAGGTAACTTGTAAATTATAATTATTTTTTGTTTTAATAAATTATTCTTTTGTTTATTATTCTCTTATTCTATGTAGATACCTTCTACTTTTATATTGAATTTACAAACGCATACAAATAAGTGAATTACACGCAACTTATCTTTTGTAACTCAGTAAAAATCACAGGAAAAATGGCATCAGATAAAAATAAATTACACAAAATAAGAAATATAATTATAAATGAAATCGAAAGTAGATGATTTTAATTTGTTTGTTCTTAGAACTGTTCCAGTTCATCCAGAATTTTATGGGATGCCAACATAAAAAAAATTACAAGTTTGGTCCGATTTACAATTTTTTTTTAAATTCGATGATCTTTAATAAAAAACTCCTTTAATGAAATTATTTACTGTTATGCGAATAATATTATAGACATATTATATTTTTAATTTAATTTATTTGAATATTAAAAAAATGTTTTTATTTAATTTATTTTTTATCCACTTTTATTTGAGTACAATGAAATAAATAATACAAGCATTCCTAATATAATATTTCACCATTATAATATAAAATATATGCATATATATACATTTCCTATACGTTTACCACGTGCTCGACCGTTAGCCTGGATGGTTGCGTTAAAATAAATATTAGTAGCGTATTTCGGAACGCAGCCTTCAGTAACCCGGTGGCGAGTGTGAAAGAGATGGAAACAGATTAGCCGAATGGTGAGAGAGGGACACAACGATGTTATCCGATCGATAGCCGCAGCCGCAGAGTGCCTCGTGTGACGTCACGCGGCCGTCTCGTCATCTTGACTCTACAAGAAATTGTCACTATATTTTTCTACGATACATCATTATAGCTGTCGACAGGTAAATACGAAGTAAGTTGTTTATGATATAAATGAAAAATTAAGTTTCTATGGTATTTGATGCAAATAAAACAAGAAGGAAATATTTCAAAGATTTCTCACATTGAGAATGTTGACATGAATGAACGTGGTTAAATTGTAACCAGTTTGTACGTCGTTAAAGTACAAGCAGTCAACAATAAAAAAATCGTGTTTTTTAATTTACATTAGTGCTCTACGAATTCGCGTAGCAAAGCGTAGAGCGGCTACGAAGTGCCGTAGCAGTGCCATTTTCATCTGCTAAAAATAAGATGTGTGTCACGCGAAATCGAAACCTTATAAAACACTGTCAGCAATACAAATATATACTATATGGACATGTTTTGAACCATTACCGTTATTAAGCTAAAATATTTCACAGAAGGAATATTTTCAAATAAAAAAAAAAATCTGAATTAATAATATAAATATATATACATACTCGTATGTAAATTAGTAATGATAATAATTTGGCTAAAATATTATATTTTAATAATAACTGGACAGATTTTACTATTAAATTCGTCTTCTATGTAATATATAAAAACACATAATTAAAAATAAAGGCATTTAACTCGTAGATTTCTTATTAAACTCTTTATTTTACACTACCTTTTATTACTACCTTCACCCGAGTAGTCGAATGGAATATAAATAAGAGTTGTTTCATATATAGTAACGTTATAATATACGTAAATGGACATTTTCTTTTTTAAAATTTCGTATCAGTTTTTCCTGAGATCAGGGAGTCCAACCAAATGAACTCTTTGTTTTTAGGATAATTATAGGCAAAGAAGTATAGAGAGAGTATGAAAATACGTCAAAGGTTTATCTATGTCCATTTTTACTATCATAATATTATAATTTTGGTGCTTATTGCATTTTGTATTTCATATGTCAAGTAGCTATTTCTAAATTTTGTGTTCATTTTACCTTTTTCCAACGCTCTACGAGTAGTATTTATTTATGAATATGAAAATATAAGCATATATGTATGTATTTGTAAATAGACTTATGATCCAATTTGTTTTCGAACAAAAAATCGTATAGTCGATCGAATTCGAACGAAAGAAAAATCACACATTCTACTAGTTACCTCCATCAATTTATTTATACTAACAGAGAAAATACGTCATAGGTGGAATTTCTAAATATGTCCAGGGAAATTCGCACCTAGCAGGGTACACAGAGGGAACCTACTATTAAGACAGTCCGTTCCCAACTATCCAAATGTTTCCGTGCCAGAGCGAAGAAATGAAAATATTAATAAATAATAATTAATTCCCTCGAATTTAGATCGATCCCACAACCATCGTGTTACAGTCACACCCTTGTGCCTTGCCTTGCCTCTGCGCCTCTCTCCATGACCGCCTCAAAAAATACGAGAAGCGCATTTTAATTGGATCGTGTAAATATTACACACGCTGTGATTATGCTATTTGGACTACACTTATGTATGTAGTATGTTAATTTTGTAGTGTTTTTTTTTTTCAATGTAAAAACGCCAACAAGCGATATTTAGGGCGAAAGTCTTATATATTTTCTACAACTCTACAAGATAAAACTATTTGTTAATCTATTAGTCTACCTATTTTAATTTTATGTAACAATGATAACAAAATAAACAATAATAACGTTAAACGTTTGTTTTCTTTTCGCCGAACTCTAAAGGCATTGCGTGTTGGGGGGCGTAACTCAACGCCGCATATTGCCTTGTTACCAAAGAGGAAAATATTAAATATAACATTCCCTCGAGTGGGAGTTGGATCCAAGACCTGTTGTTTACAGTCACCCGCTTGTGCCTTTGTGCCACGACTTGCCTCTATTTTTTATACCGATAATATATTAGTCCAACAAAAAATTTCAGACTCTATATGTAATAAGTAAATATGTCATAAAACGCCAGGAATAAATTTTCAAATACAATAAGGCATAAAAGCTATTGACTTCTCAACGAGCCATAAAATTGAGTCGTAAAAATAAAGTAAATAACCTTAATTAATAAAGATCATATATATATAATACTTTTTGATAAAAGGTTAAAGTAATTTATGATTTTATAAATAACTCTACTTTAAGAAAATGTCAAGTGCGAGTCGGAACCGCCCACCGAGTGTTCTGTACCAATTTCTCGATTATAAGTCAACGGGAAGTACAGCTTATAAAAGTCACAAACTTTATTTTGGGGGCATATCCACTCATTTTGTATGAAATGGACTACAAATAGAATTTGTAATAATTTTATCTATGAAATATCCACAAGTTTTTACTTTTCGGAGATTTTCTTTCGTAAGTGTGGAATAACACTTTAAAACTCATTAAAATATACATAATATAGTATCTTTAAATAACTCCAAGTCAAAAACAATGTATAAATAAGATTGACTTCTTTATATAAAAAAAAACATAGATTTATAATACTTTACTTCAAAATAAAACGACCACTTAAAAATGGTAGGATATAAATCTAATCGGACGGAGGCGAGCTTAGCCTGATTTGATATTTCCTTTACGATATCTTAAAAAAGATAAATATAATAGAATTCTTCCTGCAAAATGCATTTTTTTAACTACAATTGACGCTTTAAGAATATTATTTATTCCGTTGTGTTTCTTGTTTTGAAAATAAACAACAACAACAACGACGAAAACAACAAGAATATTTTTGATATATTTGATGTGTTATTCCAAGCTTTGGAAAGAAAAATATTTTTTTTGGGAAACGTACAGCAATTTTAATGGTATTTACAAACCATCCATGGGTTCAAATACCGCTACGTTTTAATTTTATACATTTTCTAAAAAAACATGGATATTATTTATATTATTTATATATTAGTTCACAATGTCTTATTAAATATATCATAATATCTTTTACTTAGGCTTTTTAACAAACCATATTGAGAAACAAGATGCTTTTAAGTATAATATTCTAAGTGCACTCAGCCCTTTCTTCCTGAACCAAAGGAGCGAGATGTATTTACATATAATGCCCATATATGTAATATTTCCTATCATATTCATTATTTAGTGTAAGATTTTTACTATTAATAATATTTTTACTGGTCATACTTACATTGTTTTCTTGGAAAACATTTTTTCTCTACATGTATGTGTAGAGATACAACATTAATAGGGGGCTAAGTTCTAGTTCTAGTTTATCAAACTGAAAAATAACGTTTCTTTAATAAATATTTTTTATTTCATCTTTTCATTTATTTCATTTTTAAATACAAATTAAGAGAAAAAATATATTTAAAATATAAAAAAATATCTTTAGGAGGACAAGGCTCCAGGTCATCGCTAGCTAGGGCTACAGAGTGAGGAACCTCCTCACAGTATGCGTCGTCTCAAGTAACACTGCCTTCTGCATTCGGTTCTTTATCCAACTCTTAAGATGTTGGTTGAGGTTTTGGCTATTAACATTCCGCATAGTAGCAATCTCTAAGGCTAAGTTCAAAAATTTTGTAAACAATTTTTCTGCCTTCATGAGAATATCATCATGTAGTATAGCAATGTCAATCTCTGTGCGCGCCACTCGGTCTACTAGCATTATATCAGGTCTATTAGCAACAATATACCTGTCAGTAATAATAGACCGATCCCAGTAGACCAAAGCAGACCTATTTCCAAGAACAGACCTGGGATTGTATATAAGGATACCTTCAAGTACACAAGACCGTATCATAGAGAAAGTTGGTGGTGTGTTCTCTCTGATCCTAGCTACTTAATTGTATGTTTGCAGTAACATTCACTATTAACGAGATGAGAACAATCAGAGGCAATATGTGTGAGGGACTCTCCAGGAAGATGATACGCCCGATAGAACTCGAAAGTGTCATCTTTCAATATTATTATTATCTAATAACAATAACTATTAAGTTATATATATGTAAAACTTAATATTCTATATTCGTATCGGAATTTTGTTATATATACTTATATATAACAAAATTCCGACAAAAGTCACTTGACTTTTGTCTTTGGTTTATGATTAGCACAGACACCTGAGTAAATGCTATCGGGTTTTTAGGTGGTTTAACTTGGCTACTTTTTCTATATGCTTATACCGTGAAATACTCAATGATAAAACAAAATATTACTTAGTAATATTATTAAAGTTAATTTATATATAGTTATCAATTATTATAGATATTTTTATATCCATAATATATATCCTATATCTTATAAAACAAAGTCGCTTTTTGTGTCTGTCTGAACTTTCTAACTCTTCTTCTTCTAAACCACCCAACGGATTTTCATGTGGTTTTCACCATTAGGTCGAGTATTTTTCAGGGAAGGTTTATATATAGTTTATTATTTGTACATTCTTTTGTAAATTAACATAAATACGATAAATGTGTATAAAGGCCTACCCGCTGAGACACTTTGGCGCATGCGCTGCTTTAATGGTAAATACTACATGAAAAAAATGTACTGGAGTATTGTTCCTCTTAATAAGATCTACAAAAAAGTCCGCGATGGCATATTCATATCTTTTAAGAATAACGTGTAGTGATCATATTTCTGTCTAAAAATAGTAATTTCAATATATTTTTTATTGTGAGGGATATTTTTCCATAATGGTATTAATCCTTATCCTTTAAAATACTTTATTAAATTTCTACGTTAAACGAAGATAAAATTTGCTTTTTAAACTATTTCGAAATTGCGAATAGTTTTAGAGAAAAACGCATTTAATTATTGACACATCACGCCGTTCACACATCAGCTGTATGTTACTCAAGTTTCACTTATCCCTTACTCTCAGCATATAAATAAGTATATTAGTTACGTTGGCCATTTAATGTAGATCAAAACTGTCATTTACTGTTTTTCATTTTAATAAGTACTTTAGAAGTTGTTACAATATCAAAAAATCCTTGCTGCGAAACGCGCCTCGCGACGTTATGCTTATACAAGCGAGTCCGCCGCGCCCGCCTGCCTTACACGCATCGGTGGTTCAGTGGTACAATGCTCGCCTGCCACGCGGGCAGCCCGGGTTCAATTCCCGGCCGATGCATTCTATTTAATTTTCGTCACAGGCAGCCACGTAGTTATTGCTTTTCATCAGGGACAGAATACCCTCTTCAGCATTAACCACAAGCTCGAAAAAAAAAACCCGCCTGCCTTTATAGCAACGAAGATTTAGATGCGTTTGCACGTATTGGATAATTCGAGTTGAATGTATTATTTAATGTCATTTAACTATCTAAAAATAGTAATTTAAATATATTTTAATAAGTACTTGAAAAGATTAGTATCACAGATATAAAATTACGGTACCTACTTAAAAATCCTTGCTGTGTAAAACAATTGGAAAATCCTTATTGAAACAACGAAAATGCGGGTTGCATTAGGGTTTAATTAATTTTCACGTTATCTTAAGTGCTTTGCAAACCTACATTATATGAATATTCCAGTAGTAAAAGCGGGCGAAGCCGCAAGGGGGTCGCTAGTTAAACTATAAAATAAAAGCTAATTATAATGGAAAACACCATCAATGAAACTTCATTGTAATTTAATATACAAGACTATATAATCAATTAAATTCGAGAGCATATATGTATAGTAAGCTTAAAAGCTCGGCAATGACAAGCTCGCATCATACTAGGACATACGAGTACAGTGTTAGATATTAAATTACTGCATCTATATAAATTAGCTTTCTGATATATAGAAAGTAAAATATTTATCATATAATTTATATGGGTGGCGAAACGTGGACACTAACAGTCGGTCTAGTCCACAAGTTCCAAGTCGCCCAATGTGCTATGGAGCGAGCTATGCTCGGAGTCCCTTTGAAAGATAAAATCAGAAATGAGGTTATCCGGAAAAGAAACGGAGTTACCGACATCGCTCGCAGAATTAGTACGTTGAAATGGCAATGGGCTGGACACATCTGTCGAAGGATCTGGCTGGCTGGATCTGGGAAGGATCTCCAGCTCGATGGACCGACGACCTGAAGAAGGTTGCTGGCTTCGACTGGATGCGGAAGGCGGAGGATCGGGAGCTTTGGCGCACCCTGGGAGAGGCCTATGTCCAGCAGTGGACCCGAAACAGGCTGATTTGATTGATTTATATGGGTCCTTAAATTTTTGTAAATTCACTTACAGCAAACATAAACTTTCATACTTATAATATTAGTAGGTAGGATTTTAAATCAAAACGGAAAATATAATGACCTAAAATAAATGTTTTACTTTTAGTAATGTCAAAAGCAACATTGCAAGAAAGCCGCTATGCTGAAATGGGACTGGGCCGGACACGTCTGCCGCATGCCTGAAGAGTCTTGGGCGAAATCTTCTACCAGGTGGATTCCAAGCTCTAAAAGGAGAATTGGCAGACCAAAACGGATATGGCGAGACGAGCTGGACCATTATAGGCTTGACTGGTGCTCAATAGCGCGAAATAGACCAGAATGGAAGAAGTGGAGAGAGGCCTTTGCCCAACAATGTGATGGTGCAGGCTAGGGAAAAAAAAGAAAAAAAAAGCAACATTTGACGTTAAGTTTTCATATTATAGTGTACTTGGTCTCGTTACCCGTATGAATCCTATAACATAATAACAAATTGCATATTGATTCCTGAGGCCATGTAAGCGACTGTACACCGATGGATTTATACAAATACGTCGTAAAGTAGGTCGAGCCAGTCGCAATGTGCTTATATTAATTTTATTTTTATGTTTTTTTAATTAAACTCTGAAAAGTTAATATTTATAATGTTATAGGGAAACTAAAAATACTTCTAAAAATCTATATATATATATAAGCAACAAAAACCAAATATATGTAATTTTGTCTGTCTATCGGCTGTTCTATAGAAACAATTGATCAAATTGTAATAAAACTTATTTTACTATATAGATTTGCATGACTAATGTGAAACCCTAGCAGCCCAGCTAAGCCTTTAGATATAAATAATGCTTTCGGAAATGTTTCTTAGTTGCTTAATATTTTTTTCAGATTCCCTACCCCTTTATCTGATGCACGGCATATGACATGATGATGGAGATAAGAGTCTCATCTATTATTAGAAAGGATTTTTTTGTTTGACGTATTTCTGTATCATTTGTAAGACATACGAGTAGAACACAGTGTTACCAACCTTAAAAAAATTATACGAATTAGGGCTAATACTGTCATGTTGTTTAACAGTATTGCCAGGCTCGATGCTACTCTATGCTTTTTAGGAAAATTGTAGGGACAGGGGAGTATGAAATTTGGCAGAGTTAGAGCTTATAAAGAGAAGAAATCCAGCAAGAAGAAGAATATATTTTTAAATAATGTGTAAAAGATCCATAAAACTACTAAACAAAAATAGCAGACACTATTATATAAATTTTATATAGTGTTAAGTGACATACATGTTGCTATGGCAACAAGTATTGTACGCGTATTTTATTCCATTGTTTTTATTTTATTATTGTTTCATATATAGGAGATTTCACCAGACTTTTCCTATTCCACCAGTCGATGACGTTGAAGAAAGTAAAAGTTTCTAAATACGGAATCAAGAAAAGAAAAAAAAAAATTCTTAGTGGAGGTCGAAACCACAACCACAAAAAGTACAACTAGTACAACTACGCTGTTCTAATTCACAAGACGTTTACACTCATATAACATTCACAATTGTACTCATATCTCGTACCTAGTAAGGTAGGCATAGGGAACCTGGGAACCTACTATTACGATACTCCATTCCCATTAAGGCAATTTCCACTTTCTACCAAATCTCGAGGCACTGCGTCTTGAGTAGCGGAACCTAACACCGCACTTTATCTTGTTACTAAAGCGAGAAAAATTTGAATTTTTTTACTTATTTACGATATACGTTTATGTAACTCTTCTATTATATTTCGAATACTAACTACAGGCGTTTGTTTACAAAAAAGCAATAACATATACATTTATTTACTTTTAATGGTATCACTATGAATATTTAAGTCTCGTATTGCTTTTTAATGTTATTTTGAAATTTTCTGATGGAAAAGAAAATTAATATACATAATTAAATTAAGAAGGTATATAAATGTAATAATGATTACATAGCTAGCTAGCTTTTTAATTCTTAATATATATATAATGGTATATAGTATTGTATCTTTTAAGACAAAATACGGAGCCGTACGCCGTGAAGTTCCTTATATTTTTAACATTTTCTATACTTTTCACTATCACTGTTAGATTAGGTGAAATAATAATGTGAAATTAAAACTATTTCATACTTGTTAATTCAATATACCTAATAAAAATATACATAATCTTTAATTGGTTTTTGAATCCACAACTATTACCAGCTAGTCCCATAGTCTTATCATAAAAAATCGTAGATATCTTTAAAACTAAGCCTGTTATATACTTAGTAATTTATCGATAAGGATTACGACATACGATTTGGCGTGATCGCTGACAACGATCCACTTATTTAACACCGAAATCAAAAGTCATTGTGATTTATTGGCTTCATCCTGTGTTGACTGACGTTAGTACTTTCGCAGTGCACTTGTCGGTTAGGCTGTGGGAACATGGTTGCGAAATATTACTTAACTAAACTTAACTAAGCTTATTAAACTTATTGCAGTCCCATTAGACTATATTTAGCAAATAGTTAAAGTTAACTAATCTTAGTTAGTCTAATTGCTTCGATAACATAAGTCAAAATATATTATAAATACATTATTGACAAACTTTGGTCTATAGAACTAGATGTTTGAGTCTATGGAACTAGATTAGACTAGACTAGACATTATACATACGAAAAAAATTAAAAAATTAAGGTGAAGCTAATTTTTTACCTATAATACTTTGCCGACCTGGACGGCTTCGCCCGCTTTGACTATACGAATATTTCAGTTTAGGAGGTGAATTCTAATAAACCACCAAACACGTGTTCAATGAAATAAGTCTTTTTTATAAAAATCGGCGGCGATTTAAAGGTTTTAAGAAAAATTAAGTTCATAAATGAAAACGGCATGTCAAGATCGATCTTAGACTTGATAGACTTAGAAATAAGGCCATAGATATAGTATTGTTTAAATATTTGACTATAATATAATATTATGAAGAAAATGATTCATATTCACCTATCAAATATAAACATTATAATAAATACAATATTTAACACAATTATTGAATAAATAAAAAGACGACTCTTGGTATGTTGACTGAGATAAGCGGGTACAATGAGAATACTCCAAATACTTAAACTAATATTAAATAATCACAATAAATTAAATAAAAGGCTAGTTATTCAAATTATCTGGCACAAACAGAAAAATCGTGTTCGTACATATATACTATTCGATGAACATATGTATATTTTTGTTTCATCTATAACTATCTATTTGGACCACGACAAGTGTCAAAGTACTCCTTCTCTCTGCTTTTCGCTCTAATTGAATATATTGCGTATTGTGTAGAGAAAGTACACCTAATCGTTGTGAGTTGTATCCAAATGAGGGAGTAGATTATTTCTTCTTCCCCAGGCTGAGGTAAAACGCGGCGTTAAATTCCGCCACTCAACAGGCCATGCCTCGTGATTGGGAAGTAAAAGGGACGTACTTAACAGACTCCCTTCTCTGCTATGAGGCAGCTAGGCGTTAAAAAATAAATTATATTATGTTTTGTGAGTCATCTAATATTAAGAAGTAAGCGACTAGTCATAGAATTATTCAGCATTTTGCAAGCTATACGGAACCTTACTAAGCTTAATAAAAAAACAATGAATCATGCTGTATACTATGTAGCAATTCGTAGAACCTACGAATATATTAGATTTAGCATACATAAAATTATATTAAACTTAAAAAAAAGCTTTTTGAGGGTTGTTTATTTAGAAAATAATTATTTATATTTAAAAAGTAAAAGCAATAAATCTTCAGTTAAATCAATTTCGTTTGATTCTAGCTGTATTATCAAAGGTTATTTTACTCGTAAAATATTCTTTATCTGCATAAAAGTTAATACAGCATTAAATTGGCGAAATCGTCGCGCGCCCACCATTCCTTGACTAACAGACATTTCGTATTTTACTGACCTAATTTCGAAAGGTTGTGTTTTGTCCCAATTTTCACGTTAGAATCTCAGTACTAACGGATAATATTTGAACAAAAAGCTTCGAATATTCGTTAATGGTGGAAAATGAAAAGATAGAAAAGTCAATTATGCACATGAATGATTTAAAAAATATAATTAATAGGTAAGTAAATACATAAATCAATAACAAAAGCTAAAAATTAAGCAGAAACGATTGGACAAAAATTAATGAATTTTGGAATAGTTATTAGCTAAGCTTAGTCCTTTCCAGTTCCTTTACTGGTGTTCAACACAGTTTACGGAAAAAAAAACCGATAATGTCAAATTATTATTGCTGATACATACTGTAATGAAATTAATTAATTCTGTCCAGGCATTAGGCTTAAAATTTAAAACAACTTATATAGTTGTTTTCATTCTAATGTTAAATATAGATTTCGTAGGTTCAAGGAAAGATATACGAATCAAATTACATCGATAACTCCCAAGTAAGTGAAATCACTTATCTTTCTATTTCATTTTACCATTATTTAAAAAAAAGTAAGTTCAATTTAGAGTTCTTAGTGTAACATAAATATTATTTTAAGCGGCATCATTGGAAATGGATTGGAAAGTAGTGTCGTTTCACTAAAAGAAGGAGAGCCGATAGAGGGAGAGAGGAAACAGTAGGGCCAGACCATCGTTATTTCATAAAGCTTGACAGTTTCTGTGCACATTCACCCAATACCGGTAAGTGCTATTGGGGATTACGAATTTTGAGTGGTAGTTACTAAAATTTTAATTCATATTTTTTGTATAAAAAAAATTGTGCAATAAATATATTATACATTAAAACGTAATTAATTTATTTTGTCAACTAAAATGGATCTGGTGGTTTAATGAAATGTGTTACTAGATTTTTACTATCAGCAATTGTTTACGATATCTCCTTATGCGTGAAAAGTGTAAATCTAAGTAATTTTTCTCTACATAGAAAAATATATGAAAATACATATAATTTTATGAAAATTTTAAAATGTAAATAGTAACATAAATACAAAATTTACAAATAATTTGTCAACATGTATTTCGAGTATCAGCATATGATTAAAATTGTATTTTTATGAGAGTTTCTTTATATTTTTATAATATAAAGCTTAGTTTTTATAAAGACTATAAGGCTATGTGTACATCACGTTAATCGTTTCGAAGTAATCCACTGTACCTACAGTCAGAGTTATCTCGGAACTTACACCGCGTCTTGCCACATTATAAGAACTATAAAATGAAAATATTTAATATTTCATTTCCTCGAATGGGAATCGAACACACAACCTATGGCATTTACAGACGCATGCAAGTGTTCCTGAGTCTCAACGCCCTCTATATTATGTTTTAAGTTATTTCCATATTACCTAAGGGACAGAGTCATAGGTAAAAGGTAGATAAATAATGAAATATGAAATTATAGCCTGGCTAATGCAATATTCGAGGAAAACTTGACTCTTAAATTAATTATTTTGCTGCAATTTAAATCAACATAGTGAAGATAGCAGCGAGGCGCAGACAAGTTTAACTTCTCCAGTTTGTTGCTTACTTAATTACTTCATAAATTATAACAACTTCTCTAAATACTCTATGATTTCACTGAGGTAAGGTAGAGATACCGACTATTGAGATAGAGATATAACGTTAAAACTAAAACGAACCCATTAATAGTTTCAAGGAAATGATCTCTTAAAAAGATTAATTATTATAAATTAAGTGAAAATAATGTAAGAAAGCTATATATTTCAGCTTCTGCTAAAATCAATCTTGCCCAAAACGTAATGCCGTCACTGTCGCTTCTATTAGAAAAGAGCGCGAGAGAAGAAGACAAAACAACTGCTTTAAAATTCAACCTAATACGAATCAGTATGTTAATAGACATATAATGTATTTACATTAAGGGAAGCTACGTAACCTCGATTAGCCTAATCATTGAAAAGGAACCTAAACACGAATAATATAATGTTATAGAAATATTGTATTTAATTATATTATAGTGTCGATAATTACTTTCAAAGATGATCTTTAAAGAGTTAAATAAATTTCAATTAAATTAATTTAAAATAATCAATAAAAGAAAATTTATTATATAATATTGTGTAAAATGGCGTTTATATCACGTAAAATATATAAATTTCAAATCCCACTTGGATTTGAAATTTATTTATCAAAAACAAATTGATTTTTTAGTAAGAAACAATCAGCTTCTTAGTTTTAGATCCCATACAATCCTACACGAAACAACGGCACGTCTCACGAAGCCTTACAATCTAGCACTCACCAGACTTAGACGCATGGGCGCGGCGCGTCGCTCACAGGCGCACTCCTTTAGTTAAATGTATCCGTTACGAAATATAGCTTCTCTTATCTTCATTTCCGTTAACGAGTCCCTGCTCATTTAGCCAGGGCTAAGAACAATACTACAGCCGCGACCCACTGTTGCTAGGAGCGGCAACCATCGACCCTTACATTACATGAATGAAACCTACACACTTTGGCCGCGTATCAATATTTTATTGAATTAACCCTCTCAACCCTCGCTAGGAGGACACGGATAGGAGGATACGCACGATCGACTTATTATTTATGAGCTAGTTACTGAAATCACAACGGTTTTCGTTAATACGACGGCTTTGGCACAGCGATAACCGAACTCGCGAGAGGGGCGGACGACAGTCGCGAGGCCTGAGCCTGACGTGTCAGTGTCGTACGTGCGGCGGACGAGCGGCAGACGGCGGTGGCGGAAGGTCGGGGAAGCCGGGAGCGTGCGGGCGAGCCCGGGCTCCGCTGACGTCAGCGACGGCTCGGCGCCGCGCGGCCCTTCTCACCACCGTCACCACCGTCGCCGGCCTATTATTATTTTATATACACGAACGAAAACGGTGCGAAACAAAAGGAGAGGACGGCGGGGCGCGGGCGGAGAGCGCTCGCCGCAGGAGCGACACGCGCCATCTAGCGGGCCACGCGGCCGCTCGGTCTGCGGGCGGTCTCGATCGAAACGGGCCGGCCTGCGCTGCCTGCGAAGCTGTCGAGGGTGTCACTGTCACTGGGG
>HE671060.1:549563-560051 GCA_000313835.2 Heliconius melpomene melpomene
CCTCTGCACCGCGCCGGCACCACTCCGCCACACTACCACACTACCATCACGCTAACACCACACACCATACAAACCATCACTCGATGACAATTGACTAGCTACTAGTTTTTTATAATACCTTTAAGAAGATTTTAATCGTAAGAATATTATCTGAACAGCAAATGTAATATTTTAACTAAGAAAACATGGATGCATAAAAAATTAAATAATAACTAAATAATATATTAATTCTGTATGACATATAACTATACCATATAATTATAGACTATAAAAAAACAATCGCAAAATCTATTGAAAATATCAAAGTTTCTTGTAAAAGATAAAGTCGCCAAGCCCCTGTATAAAGAGCGCCTACGAGACAGTCTGGCGATGGCCCAACCTTCTAATAAAGTTTTCCTAATAGTCATATAAGAAATTAGATAAATGTACTTTTCTATATTTTATATATTTTACATATATTTTAAAAATATCTTAAATATAAACATATGCCTATAGATAACGAATATCAATAATATTTGTATGAACTAATATTTAGTGACGTAGCATTTATTTAGTAGCTGTGTTTTGTGCGTGATACACGAATCCTCGACTCGAATATAATGAAAATTTTACTCGAGTAACTTAAAACAAACTTAGCATTCATCATCGATATCATAATTATAATAATTCTAATTAATTAATTAACAAATACAATTATAAACCTATTAATAATAGCATAAAATAGTCAATGTCATCCACTATATATTTTTAAATTCTTTTAGCTTCTGCTTCAGGTTCCAGGTTCCCTGGAAAGGGCACGCCGCAAGCATATTATATATTTTCTTACGATTTTTCTTTATTTATTTATGTACACATAATGTTAATCCATTAGATATTATTTTTTTAAAATTCAAGTCCTCTATTTTTATCAAAGGTTGTCTGTAAAATATTGCTTGAAGTAGTAAGATCGCCTTTGCATATTGTTATTTTTTAAGAAAACGCATAAAAATTTGACCACGTCCAGCCATAACTTGTTCCAGAGCACTTGGACAGTGTCCAAGAGGCGCGGGTTCGAATCCCGTTACGTTCTAACTTTTATACGTTCTCTAAATAAGTATTATTCTTTTCTAATAGTGGAATAACATTTTAAATTAATTTAAAATACATGTTTTTATTTACTTGTTTTCCGTGCTAGTTTACGTTTCTTGTTTTTTGTCAGCGCTATATCCTCCATTTACACGCAGGCAGGCAGAGGGAACCTAGTGTTAAGAGTTACACTCAGTTCCCATTATGACAGGATAATAATATTTAAAAATACTAGCTTTCTTTGCAGCTAAATATTGTTGCAGATCTTGTGGCGGAACTCGAACTAAAGCGAAAAAAGGAAAATATTAAATATTCCATTTCTTCGAGTGGGAATCGAATCCACATCCTGTTGTTCGCCCGCGCCACGACTGGCATCTATTGAAGACTATTCATTGGGGTTTATTTAACTGTAGTTATTTATTACACTTGTTATGTTGAAGCCATGATCTCAAGGTTATATACAATCAATATCAATAATAGCACGTGTCGTTGGCTTTTTAAGAATAGCATTAGCTATTTTCTACAATATGATATTATACAATTAATAATCAACTTTTTTTAATTGTATAATATCATATTGTAAAAAAATACTTTATATTTATATACTTTGTCTGTCCTGCTACATGCGGGAAACAGCGTGGAACTGAAAAAAAAGTATCCTTAAATCTATAGACAGATTAGTATTTTGCGCGGCGTTTAGTTACGCCACTTAACACGCAATGCCTCCAAAATTCGGCGAAAAATGGACAACGGCTATCCTGTTGTATGCGGGATGCAGCGTGAAGCTGATTTGATTTGATTTAATTTTAATTCATTCCCTCGAGTGGAAATTTAAACCACAACCTGTCACGCTTAAAAAATATATATTTTTTTGATGTGGTCAATTTTTAATTCATTATTTATGAAGAAACGAAAAATCTCATATCGCTAATGAATAAAGTTACTCAAAAAATTCTTCTTGAAATTCTATATTAATTATTACCTTGTATAATTCATATAACTAAATCCTCGTCGTCATATAGGTACACTCTGTTCCAAGCTTAAATCAGGTTTCGCTTTTAAGCGCTCGCGTTTATTATTCTATATAGTAAGATAAGTAAGCTTACGACGCCAAGATGGCGGTTTGGCACAAATACAATTTTTATATAAAAATATTGCTTACACTGCAATAGCAGTTAAATGTGCCCTCATAATACATTCTTTGAAATATTCAAAAATACCAAACATAACCTACATTTTAGATTGGGGGCATTTTTTATGTATTTTTGAACCAAATGTGTCGTATGTGCGTCACCTAATACAATAGTTGCAGGTTCGAGTGCCGCCTGTGAAAATACTAATAATATAAAATTATTCATATATTTTTGGTCTTCTTAAACGAAGTATATAGAAAACCAATGTGGAGCATATATCTAATTTCATCATCATCATCAACAGCCATCTTTTGTCCACTGCTGGACATAGGCCTTCCCCAATTCTCGCCGCCAAACTCGATCCCCAGCTCTTCGGACCCATCCGCAGAAATATCTAATTTATACCAGCATATTATTATTACAAAATTATAATTCCTTACGAAATATTTCACATATCTTTCTTTTTACACTTTTAAAGGCGTAACAAAAGAAGAATTCAACGAGTTTAAGTCCATTAAAAATCACTAAATTTAAGAAAGTATTCAAACAATAGTAAATTCAAAGAGACAAGAAAAATGAAAGCCACGTTTCCGCGGGTACCTAGAGATTAAATGGGTCACAAAAAGATAAGTGACCTATTAATAGAACAGAAATATGTTGCAACTTGAAAATTTCATCCATTGTAGTTCCGAGATGCCGGTGAAATATTACCACTGCAGCTCTCCGCGTTCTCGTTGTATCTTTTATTCTCCATTTTCTCCATCTTTCTTTTAAACTATTTGAATACAAAACGGTTTGAATGCGCTGTGTTCGGGCTTTTTTTTTTGGACATCATTGGTATAAGTTTAAAATAAGCACGGCATTAATTTACGTGCCTGTGCACTTTGTTGCTTTAAGTACATTTGGGAAAATTTCTGTGTTTACTTTTGTTGAGTAAAAAATTTTAAAATTAAATTAAATCAGCTTTACGCTGTACCCCGCACACAGCAGGATAGGCAAAGGAAACGTATATAATGTTATTTTTTAATGATATCTACATTCTATATTATTCTTTATTCAGAATATAGAAAAAACAGCAACCATTTTAATATATTTGTAAACATTTTGCCCTTCATTACTTGCTCATTGAGCACTTCAATAGTTAATACAACAAAAATGAGATAAGATAGTTCCTTTCGATTTATTTTATGTATGCTACGATAAACTATCTGTAAAAATAAAGCGCACCCTTGTGAGAGCAGTAAAAGTTTCCAGTTATTGGCTACTATAATTTTAAAGAAATATAAATTTAAATAAATATAAAAAAAAATATGTTCAGTATAAAAAAGTAGCACAGCGGCACAAAGGTGTGACTGTAACGCGACAGTTGTGGGTTCGATACCCACTCGAGGAAGTGAAATATTTATTTACGTTTATATTTCCATTTCTTCGCTCTGGTGTCGAAGCAAAGCGCGGCGTTAAGTTCTGCCCGTCAACACGTAATGCCTCCAGAATTCGGCAGAAAGTGGGGAACGGAGTGTCTTTACATTAGGTCTTAACTGCCTACCCTGCCGCGTGCGGGATACAGCGTGAAGCTGATTTTTTTTTTCTTAATATAAAAAAAATTGTAGACATAAATCACAATTCTGAAAGAAGGCACCGAAAATATTTCATACGGCAGCGAAATATATATAAAAGAAAGAGAAATGGTGTAGAGATACCATCGTTTCGTAGGATGAAGAGATACACAGAATGGTAGGTACTAGCGTGGATGTCACTATGAGAATGAAGAAGAACGTGCTCCGCTGGCGTTAACACGTCAAGGGAACGATTGAACAAATATAAGAAACCTATGTGTAAAACGGTAGAACTATTTATGAAGCAAAGTAAGTGACAAGAGAGGCGAAAACTTAGCTATCATCATGAAGAAGTTGGTGTCAGTGGACGAGGTAAAAGAGATATTCAGAAGCCGTTGCATCGTCTTTGACTTTGGCTAGTCTACCTATCATATTCCTTAGGTGTTTGTTGTGTGTGTAGAGAATATTTTTGATACTTTTACATACGAAATGTAGTCCACATTTTGGCAAAAACGGTGATGCGAAAAACAAGAAGACCGCCTCAGGCGTTGGAGCTCCTTGCCAAAGTAGAACTAAGCGATAACTTCAGTAAATTATCGTATTCAGAAAACAAAATCGAGTAAGATATTTGACAATTGTAATATGTTAATCTTCAAATTGAACTGCATATTTTTTTAAAGTTAATAATTAAACATTAATAAGATTATTTCAGTTTATGGAAACTTATCGGTATAAGGTAGGCTAATGGAACTTATAGTTGCATATATTACATAAATCAAGTATTTCTTGCTAAAATTCAATATTATTATTTTAAAAGTGAAGTGAAATATTAACAATTCACATTCACATTACATTCACATTTTTTTATAACTTCACGCGGTATCCTGCGTGTAGCAGGGGAATCAGAAGGAACCTAGTTTTAAAACACTCCGCTCCTCACTTTCCGCCGAATTTTGGAGGAATTGAGTAGCGGAACTCAACACAGCGCTTTGCCAACACCAGAACGAAGAAATGAAAATTAAATATTTAATTTCCTCGCGTGGGAATGGAACGCGGAATGGTTTTACGCTTTTGCACCTACCCCAAAACTGACTACTAATATAATATATTTAATCCAATTTCTATATTACCTATATAAGAATGCGTATTAAACAACAAAGTTCAAGTGTATATAATGAAAACATGGCTGCTGCGTTGCTGTGACCTACTGACCGGGGTCGACGCCCGGTGCAACGCGAGCAATTGACCCACGGACCTAGAAGTGGAACCTGACTTGGGTCTGATCTTGCGTGAAATATTCTTACTATATCCACTATAGCTGATGTGCTGCTGCTGTCAGCAGTAGAGTAAGCTCAACTATAGCTTATATCTCACACATTGAAATTGTATACAATTTTGCAATTACATAATTTTTACACTGTATAAGAATTTGATAAAATCTAAGTTAGTGACTTTATTCTCCATTGTATTCGTATAGAAATATTTCGCAATAATTACTATAACCTAACATTTTTGTAATCGACCTAGCGTAAAATCTATGTTAAAGAATATATAAGCGAGTGTGAGTGGATTTCTTACTCATAATATGAGCCCTATGTTATAGCCCTATGAGCTTTATGTTACATTATTGTAATAGGTGTAGGTTCTTCATCTTGAACTCGTTTATTTCATGGAATATGATCCATTTTATACCATGTGCATTTTTTATATTCACTTATGAAGAAATTCGGTGTAGATCTTTCCAGTGACAGCAGGAATTAATATCATAAAAATTACATAAAAAGACAAGGAAAATTATATCTTTTTTTTTCAGCTTCACTCTATGTCCCGCATTTCGCACGGTAGGTAGAGAAAACTGGGTGTTAAAACACTGTTTCCCATTTTCCCCGAATTTTCGAAGCATTGGGTGTTGAGTGGCGGAATGCAACGCAATTTTGCGAAGAAATGAAAACATTATTTAAAAATAATTAATTCCCCCGAGTCCCGAGTGGGGATCGAACTCACAACCATTGTGTTACAGTCACACACCTGAGCATATAGATCTATGTATGTATGCTATAAATATAAACATACCTGCGAGTGGCATCTAAACCAATAACAATGCAATACCACAGACGTCCCACGTCAACAGTTAAGGTTACTATTTTCAATATAATATTGATCATAGCTGCGGTATATCCCACATATATCAGAGTAGGCAGAGAGAGCCTGGTGTTAGGGCACTCCACTCCTCACTTTTCATCGAATTCTGGAAGAATTGCGTGCTAAGTGGCGGAACTTAACGCTTTTGCCTTGACACCAGAGCCTAGATGAAAATATCAAAATTTTATTACCTCGATTGAGAATCGAACCCACACCTCGAACTGGCCTGGACTGGCTACTATAATAATTCTAAATAACTTTACATCTATACATACATAAAATTCAAACCATACAAGTACTGAGCGCATTTGCACTCCACCCTCAACCAACAGAGGACAGAGCAAATAGCTGATGCCCTACAAACGTCGCATTTTACTTGTTCTTTTATATCTTTGATTTTTGCTATACGAGTATAATCAAATAGGTCAGCTGTGGAAGACATTCTTTCAGCAGGTCTTTCTTCGCAGGTTTTTCTTCACTTATTATACTTGTTGTAAAGCGTTTACTTGGCCATGAAGGCTTGTTTTTAAATATGGCGCATCTAATTTCGTTATTGTATAGTGTAGGTTTTTTTTTTTTCAGAATTACGTTTAATATTTCTATATAATATAATATAGACCGTATTAACAGATTTAGATTAGACTTTAAATAAAACGAAATGGAAAAATGGAAAATTTTGCTTATCTATAATGTAATCTACATTAGATTATAAGCGTAGATGAGTGATATTTAAATATAAGAAAATTAATGAAATTATCACATACACATCATATTAGAGTTTTATATCCAGTGTATAAAAAAGTCTATCTGTCTAACAGCTCTACGCTCTATGCCGCATGTGGCAGAGTAGGCTAAGAAAGCCTAGTGTAAAGACACTCTACTCTCCACTTTCCACCGGATTATGAAGGAATTGCGTGTTAAGTAGCGGAATTCACCTTGCTTTGCCTCGATACCAGAGCAAAGAAATGAAAATATTAAATACTCCATTTACTCGATTTGGAATCGAACTGACCACCTGTCACACGACCACGACTGGTTCCACCGATATAAAAGTCACACCCAGCTATAATTGAAGTAACGACCACATTTGCACTTCGCCCTCACCCACCAGCTCAAAGCTAACAGCTGATGCCCTACAAACGTGCATTGTTTCCTTTTAATTACTCTTTGATTTTTTAGCTCTAAAGACAAATGGGTCAGCTCTATAAGAACTCATTTCAGTTTTTTTCATTAGGACACTTTAAAATGTCAGCTTTCAGTTATGGCTATTTTGTTTTTACGGTTTATGGTAAGCTATTTGTTAGTAATTATTATTTTGTCTTTGGTGAAATTGTCAATTAGTGGATTGTATCGTTCGTATTACAATTATTAAATCTTACTTTAATAATAAAAGTGAGTGATAAAAATTTTATATTATATTGCAGTTTTTTTACTTACGTTTGTTTGTTTAAACAAATCTATTCCCATTTTAAAATGATAACGATAAATATATATATTTTTACATATATGCTATATGTCTACATACTAATATTAAATATGAGAATGTAAGTTGATTTGTTTTGCTTTCACACCAAAGCTGCTAAACCTATTCTTAACCTTGAAGAATATGAGAAAGGATACAGAATACTTTTATTAAAAAAATATATCCTTTGGCTATAATATAAAGAAACTAAAGCGAGCGAAGCGATGAGTCTCTAGTAAGTTATAAACAGCATATTTTTGTTCTTTTAATGCTTATTCTCTTTGTCATACGCCTACTTGGCAGTCGTAATCGTCTAAAATAGGTTAAGCCGTTTCCCGAACCATCTACAATGTTCAGTTTTTACATACTGTCTCCGATGTATTGGAATATGGTATGTTTTTAAATACTGTAAATGTTTAACTAAAACTAATTTTAGTCGCTCGCATGTAACTGGGTAGGCAGAGGGAACCTATTGTGAAAACTCTCCGTGTAACTTCTCTGAATTTTCGAGACATTCCTTGTTTAGTGTCAGATTTCTACGCTGCGCTCTGTCGTATTACCATAGTCAGCTATATACCTATATTTAAAGAGTGTAATATATTTCTATACATATGTACAAATAAGCTAACCGTCATTTAAATTTAAGATGTTTTTTAAATGAAGTAGAGTAAAGTTTTTTTAAATCTATTTTTGTATCTATTCTTCCCAGTATTACATAAAACTTCAGTTTGTAGCTTTTGTCGTTCATAGGAATAGGAAATACATGTAAAAGTTTGTATATAGCTTCGTTACCCGAAGGTAGCAAAACCACGAAGCTCTCAAATGAGATAATTTATTTGAACCAATTAGTAAGCCTTCACGTGACTCGTAGAACTTCTACAATTGTAGTTATAACAGAATAAATATGGATTTAACTAAAGTTTAATCTATAAAATTATGTATTGTATTATTTTGAATTAGAAATAATTATACGGGAAGAATAAGTCAAAAATAGAAAAGAGGCAAGACGTCTGTAAACACGAGGGATTGTGGGTTCGATTGCTACTCGAGAAAATGAAATAATTAACATTTTCATTTTTTCGTTCTGGTGTCAAGGCAATGCCCGGCGTTAAGTTTTGCCACTTACACTCAACACGCAATGCCTCCAAAATACGTCAAAAAATGTTGAACGGAGTGCCTTAACACTAGGTTCCCTCTGCCTACCCTAATTTGTGCGGGATAGAGCGTGACGCTATTAAAAAAAGAAAATAGGTTACGCCGCGTTTAAAAAGCAAACTTTAATTTATAATATACCATTGCCGAAAATGTCACGTAACTCACTAACGTTTGATTAAGCTGAATTTCAACAACCACAATTATGAAATAAAAAATAACATATTTATATAAAATTTTAAAGCATTTAACTATAAATACGAGCTGGCAACGTTGTTTTCCCCAACAATTAAACTACCCGTTAGATTATATCGCCAACGGAACTTTTCACCTAATTACTTAGGCTGTATTAATATAGGGAAAGCGGCATAAAAATAGGTCATATATTGGCGTGCGAGCGAGATGGAAAATAGTGCAACAAATTGTGGTACGGCGCTATCTCTTTCTACCGGCGGAAATCAATAATGGCATCTGGCCACGTGGAGCCAGGAAGCACAGCCCGTTCCATTTACTCTGGCCAAACGTCGCCAACGGACGACTTTGACGTTTTTATTTCAGTTTATTATTAGAAAAATTGAATTTTAAAGTCTTAGTGTAGCTGAGACTGTTTCTAAATGGAGGTGAATCAAGAATCAATCTAGAAACCCATTGGATAATTAGCTCTTTTATTGAAGTGAAATATATAAGCTTTCAATTAACAATGATTGTCAAAATATTTTCTTAAATTTTGCATTACTTTAATAGAAAATGATTACAATAAAAACATTATTATATTACTTTCATCTTATATATGTACCGTACTAGATTAGATATAAAATTTAAAGACTAATCATATACAACCTAATTTAATTTCGTTACAAGTGTCGCCATCTATTGAGGGGTAGACAATAAATAAAACCTTAAACTGAAATTAACCGCGAAAAGTGCCCTCTGTGTACGAATAAAAGCGACAGCAGATGGCGCTAATAAAATTAGTTCAAGATTTTCACGCAATGAAAGGGCGGCGCTTTAGTGCTATACAACTATATAGGAGAAAACATTTCTCAAAGCTATAAACCATAGTCCAAAAGAGGGCGCATGAAACACATAAGAAAGACGATTTTAACAATTTCCTCTAGATGTCACTGTATTAGTAAAAATATTTAGTAACAGATAAATTATTTGACATATTATCAACAGCATAAATACTTTAATACGAATTAATAAATTAAATTAAATTTGCAAGGCAGGCAGTGGGTCATATCGGTGAGAGCAATCAGGGGGTACCGTACGGTGTCCTGGACGGTGGCATCTCTAACTCTCTCTCTATCTCTGGGATGTATATAGGATATCTCCATTGTTCATTTGGTAAGTAAAAGTGAGAATTTGGAGTTAGAATATATAGTTATGTGTATAATAAGTACCAGTTACTAAAACAATCCATTAAAGATTTATATAAATTAATTGTTTTAATCTGTATACCATTTAAAAGCTCAAGTGACATAGCTTCGAACATCGTGTAAGCCCTTACAGCGTAAAGGGAGGAAGCAATCAGTGTAATTGAATATTTTGAGCTCATAGCTTAAAAGATTGTTGGATAAACTTATACGTGCCTTGTACAATTGAACTCTACTTTCTTTATTATGTTCTTTTGTCTATAAGAGAGTACTTAGTGATCGATATGCTGCAGTTGTTTGCTATTTTACTATAATGTTATTTTTTTTAATAAAGGTCAATAAAAATGTAAGATTTTGATATTTTTTTTTGCTAAAATTATTTCATTTCATGTTTAAACCATTTAGCTTTAACGTTCAGTTATTTTTTAAAGAAGACTTTTATGTAGTTCAGAATATTTTTCATCCTATGCAGTAGATTTTTTCCATGAAATGAAAAAAAAACAATAAAACTCACATAATATCCCCAAGCTTAAGGCGCGTGTGTATAAGTGCGCAGGTCTTATTCGTATAACTTCGTATAATGTATGCTATACGAAGTTATG